>CAXAKS010000214.1:30000-34894 GCA_963969495.1 Ceratothoa steindachneri | reverse complement strand
TATCCGGGTCCCGGGGATTTAAATTTATTCATCTTCTCTATTAGTTTCTTTGTGTTGTCGACACTGCATCGAACCGATTCGAGTGGTATAATATTAGCCATTTCACGTGTTTCTGTATAGTCATACGAGTTACGCTCTTTTGTGAAAACAGATACAAAATATTCGTTGAGAGTGTTTGCTATTTCAATATCATCGAATTGCAAATTATTGTACCTATCTCTTATTGGGCCAATATTGTTCTTTCTGGGTTTTCTGCTGTTTACTAAGGCAAAGAACTCTTCAGGATTATTTTTGCCATTTTCAGCTGCTCTTATTTCTTCATTTCGTTTTGCTCTTGTAATCTCGGCTTGAACTTTTCTTCTCAATTCCAAATAATGATTCCTGTTTTCTATGTTATGGTTTTATTTTAGCCTTTTATATGTTTTATCTCTGTTTCTAATGAGTTTCATAATTTCTTGAGATAGCCATTTCGGTTTATTAACATTTTTATCTTTAATAACAGCCAGTGGTATGAATTGAAACTATTTGTTGAGAAGTGTTTTTAAATTCATTCCATGCTACGTTTATTTCTTCATTATTTATCCTAAAAGTGCTCAAACTCTTAGTTCAGCATAATTTGACCTTTTGAAATTAAGTTTAGCGGTGGTGTCATTTTGCAGGACACGTGGTATATTAATTTCAAAATCTACTGTGTTATGATCACTATTTCCTATTCTGTCTCCAACATTTAAATTTGAAATCAATTCATCGTCTTATGTTAACACTAAATCCAATATGTTTTCATCTCTTGTTGGTTCTTTCACCCACTGAGTCAGGAAATTATCCTCAATAAAATTAATCAATCTTTGTCCTTCTGAGTCTGTAGTTTTGTTAGACCAGTTTATTTTAGCACAATTAAAATCTCCAATGATCACTGATAACTTGTCTTTACAAATGTTCGTTAAGTATTCATAAAATTGGTCATCTGTCTCCTGGAACTGATGTGGACTACTTTAAACTAAAATAACAGGTTCTTTTTTTTTGGTTTATTTTAACCGTTACCATTTCAAAAACAGAGTCAGTGTTACATTCTACAGGGTGCAAATCTTCGCGTACATATAAAAGAACACCCCCACCTTCTCTCTGTAATCTATCTTTATTTAATAACTTGTATCCTTTTAACTGGAATTCTGAAATAATAGCACGTGACTCTGTATGTATCCATGTCTCATTATTCCTATGATGTTGTACTTTTTGGTCAATACCAGCGCTCTGAACTCCGTAAATTTGTTTCTAATCGATCTTGCGTTAAAAGAATAGAGTTTTTAATGTGTTTAACTGATTTCTTCTGAATTGGGGCTTCGATCGTTTCCCTGTGGTTCTTGACTTGGTGCTTTATTTTTCATTAAATTTCGTAGGTTAGTTCGTAGCAATTCTCCATATTTCATTTTACCTTTTGTGAAGAGATGGATGCCATACTAAGAAAACAAGTCTTTGTTATGGATGAAAAGTAGCCTGGGGTCAATAAATTTAACATTCTCCTTCTTGCAAAGATCTTATAGACTATGATTTATCCCAATTGCTCGACTTAGATTTTCGTATCTCTCGTAAATTCTTGGTAGCACCCCAACAACAATTGCATTATCCGTTTTGGTCTTGATTGTTTTTATCATTTTCTTGTAGTCATTCATTATGCTTTCCGAACCTTGATATTTTTTCCGTTGAACACATCGTTGCTTCCAACATTCGCTATGATTTGACTCTTTGCTTTTCATCTTAAAGTTGTTTAATTGTTCTGTTAATTGCTTAATCTTTATTCCTGGATAGCATCGGAATTTGCGCTTTTTGATGTTCCAACTTCCAAAGTGATCGATTTGATTCCGAATTATTGAGGCACCAGCTAAATACGTTTCTTCCTCTTCTTCGTAGGACAATATATCATATCTATTTTTGGTTGAGATTGTTGTTTTTTTCTGAATGATTGGTTTGAATGGGCGCTTATTTCTGACTTGGATGAAATTGTCCTCGTCTTTTATGTTTCATGTATCAATTTTGTTAGTGAGAATTGCGACTTCTTGTTCCAGTTTCACGATTTTAGTATCTACTCGAGCTATTCTGGTTTCATCTTCTGTTTGACAAGCGCATTTCTTTAATTCGAGGGCATTGGTGCAGTTTTCCATAGAGCTTATTACAGACATCCATTTTGCCTTTTCGATATCAAATTTTTCTTTTATTTTGCAGAATTCGCATACACTTCTCGACGTGATATTCTCAAAGCATTGTTCTTGAAAATCGATGATCCAACGTGTATTCTTACATTTAAAGCAACAATGCTTTATTTTGGGGGCTACGGGCATCCTTCTTTTTTATAATAACCTCACTTTTCTTCGATTTCACTGATGTACACTGTGATAGAACGGGTTGAGCAGCGTTAGTTTCAACCCCTATCACATATTATTTAAAACCACGATGCTCCCACGTGCATCTTTGCTTCGAAGCTTGGCGCTTTATCGCAGCCACCGGATGTCAATGTTTAAACAAGGAGGTTATCGTCCCCCCGTTCGCCCCCATACTCCGACCTCGCCAGATTGAGTTAGGCTTATGGGCAGATAAGGCATTGTTTCCAGGTTCGGCTGTGCATTCCCTCGAAGCTCCCACTCCATTGTCCCCCACGCCAAGGGAGTGTCTCGACTATTTAGATGGAAACTTTACCACTAAGATCAGATTGGAGATCCAGATTTTTGTCGCGAAACATCACCACGACCCTCTCTCACTTTGTGCGCCAAGGGACCTCGACCTCGAGATTCACCATCACTTGTCCAGAAGAAGGACAATATCCCTTGAGTGCCAAAGGTTCGAGCCTTTCGTGACGCCAAGTCCTCAAGGCTTCCCCCTCGTTGTTCAGATAGAGAACAACGTTAGAACAGTCATTGTTCTTTTGAGCCCTTCGCTAAGAAACGGTTCTCACCCTTCCCCTTTGTTGTTCAGAGGAGAACAACATTAGAACAGCCATTGTTCTTGAGCCCGTAGACAAGAGACGGTTCCCCCCCCCCTGTTGTTCAGAGGAGAACAACGTAGAACAGCCATTGTTCTTTTGAATCCGTTCGCCAAGAAACGGTTCTCACCCTTCCCCCTTGTTGTTCAAGAAGAGAACAACATTAGAACAGCCATTGTTCTTGAGCCCGTACACAAGAGACGGTTCTCACCCCCCCCCCCCTCCCTTTTGTTCGGAAGAGAACAACGTAGAACAGCCATTGTTCTTCAAGCCGTTCGTCAAGAAACGGTTCTCATTCCCAAGACGCCACGTCAGGATCATCTTTTCCCCCTCTTCGGCTGGAACT
Source organism: Ceratothoa steindachneri (assembly GCA_963969495.1). Taxonomy (NCBI): domain Eukaryota; kingdom Metazoa; phylum Arthropoda; class Malacostraca; order Isopoda; family Cymothoidae; genus Ceratothoa; species Ceratothoa steindachneri. The sequence goes on along the minus strand of CAXAKS010000214.1, from coordinate 31,574 downwards.
CGCCAGCGGACCGAAATTTCCTTCACGTCACCTTCCACTGCACCACTAGTATAAAGTTACGTAAGCCAAACGTCACCTTTAAGTACTTAACCCTTTTGTCAATTCTATCCTGTGCTTTAAATTGTTTAGCGAACCATCCCATCTCTTTAACTCTATATTTGTTTTACCTTTTTAGATCCTTTATTCCTCGGATTAGCCCGAGCCCCCACGACCCTTTCCATTCTCTGTTTATGCCAATATTTTCCGTCTTGTGTTTGTAGATACTTATTATTAATAGAACTCTATTTTATTAATGATAGCAATATTATTATCCTTGAGCTCAGTTCCACTTCTTAAGCATATCGAAGATACATAATATCGGCCGCCAGACATTAACGCACTCTAAAGATAATTAAAGAAGTTCCCTCAACAAATAGTTATATATGGTATATCGTCGAGAGTCCATTCTACTACATACACTTATACTTATACTTGACCACACCGTTTTATGCTTGATTCAATACACGTTAATTAAACACTAGATCCTACGGTAGCGAAAATTGGTATTTAGAACTTCATTTTATATTAGGAAATTGCTAAACAATATGATAAGTACACTTACTTACAAATTTTAATCGCAAAAAAGATTTATTATTACAGACTAGTCGATTTCAAAAAGGACGTGCTAAAAACCAATGCCTATCAACCGTTAAATATCAACCGAAATGAAATCTATAATTCACTAAATTGAAGAGATATCTTGTATTAAAGGAAAATTAGTATTTAAAACTTATCTTTATTCCTGAAAAATCAATAACAAATAGGGAATATATATAACGAAATATTTTTAGGAAATTACTCGCTTAGAGAGAAAGATGAAGCAAAATGGCTCTGGCAGAAACACGAGGCGGATTAAGGGATTAAAAAGGCTCTGTTGTGATTGGTAAACGGCCTGTAACAGGACGGTTAGCAACAGGAAAGAACAGAATTAAACGAAAAAAAAGGAATAACTCTAAGACAATATTGATAAATAAAATAATTTATTAACACTCAAAATAATTACTTACAGTTGGGTGTCTATTGAAGATGAACTTAGGAGATGACGGCGAAAAAAAACAAACCAACAAGGAGTAACAACAACAAGGAAAGAAGGTACCCTAGGAGACCTTACGGTCCATTCAAAGAGGGTACCATTGGACTTGCAATCGAGCGGACACAAGGCTGCTCAATTGTTTTGCGTCCCTAAACGGCCACTTTTCAAGACCTTGTCTATTCTTGACTTGAACTGGTCAACAGATTCACTGTTGACAACTTCCACTGGAAGTGCGTTCCACTTACCGCAGATACTGTAGGTGAAAAAATTTCCACACAGATTGCGGTTGTAACGCTTCAGTTCAGGTTTGAAGCCGTGATTGCGCGTTCTGTTCTCACTCAGTGTGAAAATATCCCGGTAGTCAACATTGTCGAACCCTCGAAGTATTTTGAAAACTTTGATGAGCTGACCACGCAGTCTACGGGTTTCCAGCGAGAACAGATCTAACTCCCTTAGTCTATCCTCATAACTTTTATGTCGGATAGAGGGAATCAGCTTGGTT
>CAXAKS010000214.1:15000-20000 GCA_963969495.1 Ceratothoa steindachneri | reverse complement strand
TTAATAGGGTGAAGCTCCTCATTTATATACAAAAGAACTCCACCTCCTTCTTTATATATTCTATCCTTGCTAAATAATTTGTAGCCTTGCAAATGATATTCACTAATATAGTCTCTCGTATGACTATGTATCCAAGTTTCAGTAATGCCTATTATGTCATACTTATTTAATGCTACCAACGTTTGGAATTCTGAAAATTTGTTTCGGAGTGATCTAGCGTTAAATAGGGTAGCTTTAAGAGAATTTCTCAAATTTTTACAAGAAATTTTTTTTATTCTTTTATCGCGCGGAACCTCTGTAGTATCTGAAAATTTGCGATTGCTTCTGTAAATAGTCTCGACAACCGAGTAGAGCCCATGTTATTGAGGTGAAGGCCGTCTGGGAGAAAAAGTTCACTTTTGTTTTTGAAGTCATCCCAAAGGTTCACAAATTCAACACTCTCACTCCTGCAAATTGTTTCAAGACAATTATTAGTATAGTGGGCTCTACTGTAGAAACTGTCCCTGCCCTTACTACGCGGAAGAATTCCTGAAATGATGAAATTATTAGTTTTAGATTTAAAAGCTCGAATCATCTTCTTGTATTTGTCGAGTAGTTCTTCCGATCGAGTGTTCAGCACATTATTTGTTCCCACATGTACAACGATGACTGTTTCCTTCTTTACGTCCTGAAAGGGAGGGTCAATCGAGTTAGTAATGTCGTCGACGGAGGCACCTGGTAGACAGAATCTTTTTCGTTTCGTTGGATTTAACCTGCAAAATGAGTCAAGTTGGCCCCTCATTATGGAATCCCCCACAATTGCACATTCGACTTCTGATTCCTCCTTTCGATCTGCTAATGCTTGAAAAGAATTATGAGTCTTAATCGGGAGAAACATCTTTTGCTGTGGTCTTGCTCCTTTTTTTACCTGCTGAAAAGAGTTATTTTTATTAATAGGAATGTTTACTTTACTGCTAGCTGGCCGAGATGGTACTCCCTTCCCTTTTGTGGTAATTTGGTTTTCTTTTGTCGTTTTAGTCTTGGGATTATTAACTGCAACATTTCTTTCTATGAACTCCTGCAAAGAAGAGACCTTTTTTTCTAAGTTAGTAAATACTTCTAGCGAAACACTGGTAGGAGTAACGGGCGCATTTGTAGGGTGTTGGGTTCTAAGCTCGGCTATTTCCTTTCTAAGCGCGCATATAGTTTCGTTCAGTTCGTCTGTTTCCCTTTTATGTTCGTTTCTAATCTCACAAAAAAGGCATATAGATGAGTCAGTTATGGCAGCATAGCTCGCTGAGAGAGATAGAGAGATAGAGAGATAGAGAGAGATGGAGAGAGATAGAGAGAGATGGAGAGAGATGGAGAGAGATGGAGAGAGATAGAGAGATAGAGAGAGAGAGAGATAAAGAGAGAGAGAGATAAAGAGAGAGAGAGATAGAGAGAGATAAAGAGAGAGAGATAGAGAGAGAGAGAGAGAGAGATAGAGAGAGATAGAGAGATAGAGAGATAGAGAGAGAGAGAGATAGAGAGATAGAGAGAGAGATAGAGAGAGAGATAGAGAGAGAGATAGAGAGAGAGATAGAGAGAGAGAGAGATAGAGCGAGAGAGAGATAGAGATAGAGAGAGAAAAAAAGAGAGAGAGAGAAAAAAAGAGAGAGAGAGAAAAAAAGAGAGAGAGAGAGAGAAAAAGAGATAGAGAGAGAGAGAAAAAGAGAGAGATAGAGAGAGAAAAAGAGAGAGATAGAGAGAGAAAAAGAGAGAGAGATAGAGAGAGAAAAAGAGTTACAAGGAAAGATAGTACCTCAGAAGACTAAGTTAGTCCATACCGAGGAGGTATGGACTAAGAGAGAGAGATAGAGAGAGAAAAAGAGAGAGATAGAGAGAGATAGAGAGAGATAGAGAGAGATAGAGAGAGATAGAGAGAGATAGAGAGAGATAGAGAGAGATAGAGAAAAAAAAGAGAGATAGAGATATAGAGAGATATAGAGAGATATAGAGAGATATAGAGAGATATAGAGAGATATAGAGAGATATAGAGAGATATAGAGAGATATAGAGAGATATAGAGAGATATAGAGAGATATAGAGAGATATATAGAGATATATAGAGATATATAGAGAGATAGAGAGAGATAGAGAGATAGAGAGAGAGAGAGATAGAGAGATAGAAAAAGAGAGAGAGATAGAGAGAAAAAAAGAGAGAGAGAGATATAGAGAGAGAAAAAGAGAGATAGAGAGAGAGATAGAGAGAGAAAGAGAGAGAGAAAGAGAGAGAGATAGAGAGAGAGATAGAGAGAGAGATAGAGAGAGAGATAGAGAGAGAGATAGAGAGAGAGAGATAGAGAGAGAGAGATAGAGAGAGAGATAGAGAGAGATAGATAGAGAGAGAGATAGAGAGAGAGATAGAGAGAGAGAGATAGAAAGAGAGATATAGAGAGAGAGATAGGGAGAGAGAGATAGAGAGAGAGATAGAGAGAGAGAGATAGAAAGAGAGAGAGAGATAGAAAGAGAGAGAGAGATAGAAAGAGAGAGAGAGATAGAAAGAGAGAGAGATAGAAAGAGAGAGATAGAGAGAGAAAGAGAGAGAGAAAGAGAGAGGAGAGATAGAGAGAGAGAGATAGAGATAGAGAGAGTAACAACAACAAGGAGTAACAACAAGGAAAAAAGGTACCCTAGGAGACCTTACGGTCAATTCAAAGAGGGTACCATTGGACTTGCAATCGAGCGGGCACAAGGCTGCTCAATTGTTTGGCGTCCCTAAACGGCCACTTTTCAAGACCTTGTCTAGTCTTGACTTGAACTGGTCAACAGATTCACTGTTGACAACTTCCACCGGAAGTGCGTTCCACTTACCGCAGATACTGTAGGTGAAAAAATTTCCACACAGATTGCGGTTGTAACGCTTCAGTTCAAGTTTGAAGCTGTGATTGCGCGTTTTGTTCTCACTCAGTGTGAAAATATCCCGGTAGTCAACATTGTCGAACCCTCGAAGTATTTTGAAAACTTTGATGAGCTGACCACGCAGTCTACGGGTTTCCAGCGAGAACAGATATAATTCCCTTAGTCTATCCTCATAACTTTTATGTCGGATAGAGGGAATCAGCTTGGTTGCCCTGGCTTGTACGCGTTCCAATCTCGCGATGTCCTTTCGCAATGAAGGACTCCAAAATTGTACGGCATACTCCAGGTGCGGTCGGACAAGTGAGTTGTACAGGCACAGTACAATCTCCTCGTTCCGATAACCAAACTGGCGCTTAATATAGCCTAGCATCCTTTGGGCCTTTTTCTCCGCCTCAATGCACTGTTTCCAGAACTTGAGGTCACTAGTGATTGTTACACCCAAGTCCTTCTCAGTGTCACTCGATTCAAGAGCAGTGCCCTTAAGGATATAAAGAGATTGGGGGTTTCTGTGGCCGATATGCATCACTTTGCATTTGCCCACGTTAAAAGGCATTTGCCACGTGTCCGACCACTCCCCAATCTTCCCAAGATCTTCCTGCAGGCGGGCAGTATTTCCATCCTTCGCAACGTTCATACCAAGCTTGGTATCATCGGCAAATTTGGAAATTTTGGCAACCATGTCACCGCCCATGTCGTTGACGTAGATGATGAATAGTAGTGGTCCCAGGACAGAACCTTGAGGCACATTGCTAGTAACGGGCACACACTCAGAAGACTGTCCATTTACCACCACCCGTTGCCGTCTGCCACTTAGCCAGTTCTCGATCCAGCCGGCTACCTTTCCGTCTATGCCAAGCGCTCGCACTTTCCTGAGAAGGCGGCGGTGTGGTACCTTATCAAAGGCTTTCTGAAAGTCTAGGTAGACCACATCCACCGCCTTGTCCCGATCGTGCTCACTGAAAACGAAGTGGAAGAATTCCACAAGGTTCGTCAGGCATGACCGTTGCCTTCGGAAGCCGTGCTGGGAACTCCTCAGTAGCAGGTTTGACTCTAAATACGACGTCACTTTGTTCACCATGATGCTTTCCATGAGTTTACCGACTATCGAAGTCAGACTGATAGGTCGGTAGTTCGACGGTTGGTCTCGGTCTCCTTTCTTGAAGATAGGAGTCACCTCCGCCTCACGCCAGTCTCTAGGAACGCATCCGGTCCGGATTGACATGTTAAAGATAGCGCACAGATGTCGTGATACTTCATCGCACACTTCCTTCAACACTTTAGGTAGAAACCCGTCCGGTCCAGGGGACTTATTCGTCTTTAGGTCAGCGATCTTTTTCTTAATTTCTCCTTGGGTGAAGTCCATTGCCTCCAGCTTTTCCCCCGAGTAGGAATCCGTGGGCTGGGGAATGGGACCACACTCTTCAGTAAACACTGAAGAGAAGTAGTCGTTGAGGAGGTTAGCATTTTCTGCATCTGAATGCTTTAATGTCTCCTCCTCATTCCTCAAAGGGCCAATCGTTCGACGGATTAGTTTACGGCTGTTCACATATCCAAAAAACTCCTTGGGAATCTCTTTACAGAGTCTCGCCACTCGGAGTTCCTCAGACCGCTTAGCCGCCCTTATGCTGGACTTCACTCTCCTGGCTAGCCTCCGGTATTTGTCAAAGTCACCCGAGATCTTCGATTGCCGGTACACATTTCTCTTCTCCCTAAGCAGTTGGCGATTTCTCGATTAAACCACTTAGGTTGAACAGAAGACAGACGGGGACATTTCAGAGGGATGAAACGCGATTGAAGACTCATGAATGTGGTTTTGAAACCACCTCACGTCAGTCAGTCCAGCTCGAAGGCTTGCAAAGTCTGCTCTTCTCAAGTCAAGTTTCTTTGATTGACTGGCAACAGACCTTACCTTCGGGATCTTGACGCTAAATCTAACTAGCTGGTGATCACTGCCACCGAGCTCTTCGCCTACAGAGATATCCTCAACGATATCATCCTCAGAGGTGAAGCCTAAGTCGAGGATATTGTCTCCTCTCGTCGGTTCTCTGACCCATTGAGTAAGGAACTCGTTGTTGGCGAACTCCAGGAGTAGTGCGCTCTCGCCACAGGCTGCTCTG
>CAXAKS010000214.1:0-7500 GCA_963969495.1 Ceratothoa steindachneri | reverse complement strand
TCACTTTGTCCACCATGATGCTTTCCATGAGTCTACCGACTATCGAAGTGAGACTGATAGGTCGGTAGTTCGACGGTTGGTTACGGTCTCCTTTCTTAGATATAGGAGTCACCTCCGCCTCACGCCAGTCTCTAGGAACGCATCCGGTCCGGATTGACATGTTAAAGATAGCGCACAGATGTCGTGATACTTCATCGCACACTTCCTTCAACAATTTAGGTAGAAACCCGTCCGGTCCAGGGGACTTATTCATCTTTAGGTCAGAGATCTTTTTCTTTATTTCTTCTTCGGTGAAGTCCATTGCCTCCAGCTTTTCCCCCGAGTAGGAATCCGTCGGCTGGGGAATGGGACCACACTCTTCAGTAAACACTGAAGAGAAGTAGTCGTTGAGGAGGTTGGCATTTTCTGCATCTGAATGCTTTAATGTCCCCTCCTCATTCCTCAAAGGGCCAATCGTTCGACGGATTGGTTTACGGCTGTTCACATATCCAAAAAACTCCTTGGGATTCTCTTTACAGAGTCTCGCCACTCGGAGTTCCTCAGACCGCTTAGCTGCCCTTATGCTGGACTTCAGTCTCCTGGGCTAGCCTCCGGTATTTGTCAAAGTCCACCGAGATCTTCAAAAGGCCGGTACACATTTCTCTTCTCCCTAAGCAGTTGGCCGATTTCTCGATTAAACCACTTTGGTTGAACAGAAGACCGACGGGAGCATTTCAGAGGGATAAAACGCGATTGAAGACTCATGACTGTGGTTTTGAAAACTGTTCCAAAAGTCTTCAACAGCATCGCACTCCTCTAGCCTTGCGTCAGTCAGTCCCGCGCGTAGACCTGCAAAGTCTGCTCTTCTCAAATCCAGTTTCCTTGATTTACTAGTTGCAGGCTCTGCCTTGGGGACTTTGACTACAAATCTAATTAGTCGGTGGTTACTGCCACCGAGCTCTTCGCAACAGAGAGGTCCTCAACGATGTCATCCTCAGAGGTGAAACCAAGTCGAGGATATTGTCTCCTCTCGTTGGCTCTCTCACCCATTGAGTGAGGAACTCGTTGTTCGTGAACTCCAGGAGTAGTGCGTTCTCACCACAGGGTTCTCTGGTTTCCCAGTTAACTTGTGTTTTTAAATCACCCATGACGATACACACTCTGTCTTTCACAAGTTCTCCTAGTACCTGGTACAGATCTCTGTCCTTTTCAACGAGTTGGGCAGGAGGTCTATAAAGCACCAGGGTCCTGTATTTGGCAGGACCTATCTCTAGGTCAACACCTAGTAGTTCATGGTCGGATACGATGTTGTAATCCGTCGAGTTGAGAGTATCCTTGACATACAACATCACACCGCCACCCTCTCTGTGTGGCCTATCTTTCAGGAAGAGCTGGTAACCGGGAATCGTGAATTCGCCTTCAAAGTCTCGGTTTGACGTTTTTATCCACGATTCTGTTGTGGCTACCATTTCGGGTTCTTCCGTCGCTACGAGGCCACGGAGCTCAGGAAAACTTGTTCCTGATTGCCCTTGCATTGAACATAAGAACTTTCAGGGAGTCCCCGACTGTAGGACTCCCTACGCTCTTCCGTTTCCCGGCTTGTTTGTTGGCGGGGCACCCCTTTTTGCGACCTCTGAGAAGGTCGTTCGTGGAGTGACACGGGCATACTGGCGTACGTCCGCCCTCACTCTGGGCCGGATACTCCTTTCGGTCCTCTCTACGACATCCTGGATCATGTTCGACAGAAAGGCCTTTCCCTTAAAGGAAAGATGTACCCCATCCCTTTGGTAGAGATCATTTCTACCATAAAAGGTGCGGTACGGGTCCACAAAAAAGACCCCCTCTGCCGTACACAAATCTGCCAGGCGCCGGTTAAAGACCCATTCATCGATTGAGCGGTCCGTGTTGGACCTCTCCTCGGGAGCATCCCGACTACCACGCGCTTGCGGGTTTTCAGCCCACAGTCGTCCACGGCACCCATGACCGTGTGGAGGATTTTATCTGTAGGGCCTACCCCTACCTCCTCTCAGGTAGAGGTCGTTTCCACTGACCATCAGAGCAACGACTGAGCTCTCAAAAATCTGTGATTTCTCAGCCTCTACTCTGATGTGGTGGTTACCACATCCTGGCAGGCAGCTTACCTTAGCGCTTGTGCGAAGGCGCGCCGCTAGCAGGGGCTGCAGGTCCCGTGCCTGGGAATCGCCCACAAGGATGACCTTGGCACATTTGCCTGCTGAGCTCGGATTCTTTATTTTCTGAGGCAAGCTCTCCGATTCCTCTCTCTTCCCCATCATGGTCTTTTCAGGCTTTTCTTTTTTCTTCTTCCTCTTATTCTTCTTCTTCTTCTCTATCATCTTTTCCCCCTTGTCATCCTTTTCATTAACTTCTTCTACCTTTTCTTCTTCTATTTCTCTCTCTTCCTCTTTCTTCTTTCCCTTTTTCGTCTTTTTTTTCTTTTTCCCTTTTGGTGTTGCTGCCATATTCGGGCACGGGCTCTCTGCAGAGGTGGTGTTTGCCACAGGACTCGAGAGATCGTTTAATTTCTCTTCGAGCCTGCGGATCTGGTGGGAGTGCTCCTCCTTGAGCTTCTCGATTTTCTGTTCGAGGTCTGTAGTTCTTTCCCTGTATTAGGCGACTACTTCCTCTACTTCCTTCTTTAAAATGCAAGTGGTGCATACACTGTCTGGGTGGCATTTCGCATAGCAGCCTTCCGGGAAGTCAACGCACCACTTGTCCTTCTTACATGTGGCACACGTGAATTTTAGCGCTGCTGGACCTTTCTTTCCTGCCAATTTGAACCCTCTATTTCTTAAGCTTGTGACCAATCAATATATAAAAAGGGGTTGGTGAGTTCTCCCCGCGTGAGTCGCTCCCGCCTATTGATCGGAGTCGTTTCGGAGTCTTCCAGAAGGCACGCTCCATGTGCTGCTGTTCGTCCGACCGAGTCGTCAAGCCTCGGCGTGCCGTGGCTCCCAACCAAGCAGCACAGATCGTCCCCGAAGGGGCCATCGATTTTTCACCAGGTGAACAACAACGAAGCACACCCCTTACTAAACTCCTACTAGTTCCCTTCACAACGGCCAGGATCTCGGAGTAGCGTTCAATGGATATCCCGCCACACCAAGGAACTCGACCCAAGGCTTTTTATTGGCCTGGCAACCAACCTGGGAACAAAGGGCCGTCACCTCGGACCGATGCTACCAGAGGCACCCGTCAACGGGCACTGGGAACGGTCAATAATTACGCGCCAGGGAAGGGGTTAACGGGGCACTACCCTCATCCCATTCATCGTGCCCCAACGCCTAAGACCCCTCTAGTCCTAGTCTCTCGCAACCAGTGAGCGTCGATTGGCGTTGTTTATAGAGGTTCCAAAGCCTCTCTTCTGACGCGTGAGGTAGCTGCCAGGTCCTTATATGTAGATAGAGGGAAAAAAGGGAGAGTGACATGATAGGAGTAGGCTTTTTTTTTTTTTTTTTTTTTTTTTTGTATAAGTGGGAAGTAAGATAAAAGTTAAAAAAAGAGAAGGATAGAGTAGAAAAAAGAAAAGATGACGCACTTAGTCTGGAACCTCGTTTACGACCAAATCGACAAGGGAAGCCCTGCCAGGGGTACCCAGAAGAGGTACCCCCGCCGACATAGTTCGAAAAGTCAAAGGTCCACACAAGCTCTCTTCCCGCGACAAGGGGGCGTCACCTCTCCCTCTGGTTTATTTTGAGAGGGAGAGAGAGAGAGTCACAAGGAATCACAAGGAAAAGAAGTACCCTAGAAGACCTTACGGTCCATACGAGAGGGTACTTGTTACGAGTCAGGGACTCGTGAGCCTGTCAGCGAACCAGGACTTTATCCAGGCGCCTTTTGAACTGCTCCACAGAGTCGCTGTTCACGACTTCTGGCGGAAGCGCGTTCCACTCGTTGCAGATAATGTAACTGAAGAAGTTCCCGCATCTGTCCCGGTGATAACGCGGCAGCTCAATTTTGTAGCCGTGGTCTCTCGTTACGCCCTCGCTTAGTTGGAACATGTCCCCGTTGCCTACGTGGTCAATACCTCGGAGGATTTTGAAGACCTCGATTAATTGACCGCGCCGTCTTCGGGTTTCCAGTGAGAAGAGGTTTAGTTCTTCTAGGCGGGCTTCGTAACTTTTGTGCCTGATCGAGGGGATCAGTTTGGTCGCCCTGGCTTGTACTCGCTCCAGTCGGGCGATGTCCTTCTGAAGGGATGGACTCCAAAACTGGACTGCGTACTCCAGGTGAGGTTGGACCAGGGAATTAAAGAGAGTGAGAACGATTTCCCTGTTCTGATACCCAAACTGTCGCTTGATATACCCCAAGATTCTCTGGGCTTTCTTCTCCGCCTCGATGCACTGCTTGGAAAACTTGAGGTCGCTGGTGATCACGACTCCCAAGTCTTTTTCCATGTCTGTGCACTCGAGCGCCGAGTTTTTGAGGCTGTAGACGGCTTGGGGATTTCTGTGGCCGATGTGCATCACCTTGCACTTTTCGACATTGAACGGCATTTGCCATTTGTCTGACCACTCCCCGAGTTTCCTTAAGTCGGCTTGGAGTCTCTCGACGTTTTCCGCGTCTGCCACGTTCATACCTAGTTTGGTATCGTCAGCAAATTTGGAAATCCTAGAAGTTATGCTATCATCTATGTCGTTTACATAGATGATGAAGAGTAGGGGGCCCAGCACGGAGCCTTGGGGAACGCCGCTTGTTACCGGTAGCCAACCGGACGTTTGCCCGTTCACCACTACTCGCTGCCTTCGACTATGCAGCCAGTTTTTTCGATCCAGTCACCTACAGCTCCGGCGATGCATAGCGCTCGAACCTTTTTCAGCAATCTGCGGTGGGGCACCTTGTCGAAGGCCTTCTTCAAGTCGAGGTAGATGACATCCACCGCCTTCTCCCGGTCGTGCTCGCTGAACACGAAGTGGAAGAATTCCAAAAGCTTCGTTAGGCATGACCTGTGCCGCCGGAACCCGTGTTGGGAATTCCTCAATAGGTGGTTGGACTCGACGTGCTGCGTTATTTCGTCAACCAGGATACTTTCCATCAATTTTCCTACTACCGACGTCAGGCTGATCGGCCGGTAGTTAGATGGCTCGCTCGCGTTACCCTTTTTGAATATGGGGGTGACTTCCGCGTCTCGCCAGTCCTTTGGCACGCATCCAGTCTCGAGCGATTTCCTGAAGATCGAGCAGAGATGTGGGGAGACCTCATCTCGCACTTCCTTCAGCACCCGTGGTAAGAAGCCATCGGGCCCTGGCGACTTGTAGCGGTTCAAAGCGTCGATCTTCGAACGCACTGTCGTCTTTTCGAAGTGAAATCTCTCCAATTGCTCTGAGCCTTCGTACTTGTCGCGAGGCTCAGGAGTGGTGTTCTTCTCCTCAGTGAAAACTGACGAGAAGTACTTGTTAAGGATGGTCGCATTCGCTTCGTCACTGAGCTCTAGCTCACCATCCTCTTTCACCAAGGGACCGATCCGTCTACGTGTCGGCTTACGGCTGTTTACGTATCCGAAGAATTCCTTGGGGCTCTCTTTGCAGAGTCTCGCCACACGGACTTCTTCGGCGCGTTTCGCCACCCTTATCATGGACTTGACACTTCGGCATAGACTTCTGTAGTGCTCGAATTCTCCAGTGTTCTTCGCTTGGCGATAGGCGGTTTTTCTCTTCCGTAGGGTTCTCCCGATTTCGGGGGTGAACCACTTGGGTTGAGTAGCTCCGACTCGGCCGCGTTCTGATGGAATGAATCGTGACTGCAGGGCCATGAATGAGTTTTTGAAATTCTTCCATGGTTGCTCGACGTTGTCACTATCTTCCACCTCTATCGCTGCCACGCCAGCTCGAAGTCTCGCAAAATTTGCCTTTCTGAAGTTCAGCTTGGCTGCAGCACGAGCTACTGCTTCGTGAGCTGGGACTCGAATGCAGAACCTGATGAGGCGGTGGTTGCTGCCACCTAGCTCCTCATCTACACTAACTTCCTCAATGATGTCATCCTCGGATGTGAGAACTAGGTCGAGGATGTTTGCTCCTCGTGTTGGTTCTCTAACCCATCGAGTGAAGAATCCTTCATTTACGAAGTTAAGGAGCCGTATATTGTCGATGCGGGTTTCTCTGGTTGCCCAGTCAACGTGAGTGTTGAAGTCCTCCATGACGATACTTACCGTGCCTTAAGTTAACTGATTCAGTTGATTATAGAGGTCCCTGTCTTGATCCTCCGTCGAGGATGGGGGTTTTAACCTGTAACAGTCCTGTACTTGGTGGTACCCAGCTCCAAGTCCACGCATAGGACTTCTTGGTGGGCGGTGGTGGTGCTGCTCGTTGCCGTGAATACACTTCTCACGTACACCACCACTCCGCCCCCCTCCTTCGCCAGCCGGTCTTTGTGGAAGATCTGGTTGCCCGGGATTGCGAATTCGCCCTCAAAGTCACGAACAGAGGTTCGAATCCACGACTCCGTGATGGCCACCAGATCCAGTTCTCCCGTTGCTACGAGGGCCACTAATTCCAGAAACTTGTTCCGGATGGACCTCGCGTTGAACAGAAGAACCTTAAGGGAGTTCCCGGCTGGTGTTCTCCCTAAGTTCGACCGTTTCCCGCCGCCTTTGGCTTGGCGGCAGGAACGGTCCTCCTTTCCCGAACAGACCGGACGCAGCGGTTAACCGTCTCCTGGATGAGGTTAGCCAGCATGGCTTTTCCCTTCATCGACAGGTGGGCTCCGTCCCTTTCGTAGAGGTCGTTTCTACCAAAGAACGTCCGGAAAGGGTCCACGAAGAAGCCCCCTTCAGCTGTACAGAGGTCTCCCAACCTCTGGTTTACCAGCTCATTGCGACGGTATGTAATGGGGTTAGGGCTCCTCCGTGGAAGGATCCCGACAACGACCCTCCTCCTCGTCTTTAGTTCGCAGTCGTCGACTGCCCCCATGACGTTCTGGAGTATTGGTTCTGTCGCCCCTGCTCCCCCGTTGCGGAAGTAGAGGTCGTTGCCACTAGCCAGAATGGCAACTACTGAGGAGTCAGTAGTGGGACTCTTCTCCACCTCCTTTCTCAGTGCCTTATTACCCTTGCCGGGCAGGCACTTGACCTCCACTTTCTTTTGGAGCCGTGCTCGCAGGAACGGTTCTATTCCTCGAGCCTGAGAGTCACCATAGACAGTGACCTCCGGTTTCTTGCACGCTTTCTCCTTCTTCCTCTCCACCTTCTTCCAGCCATCTGCCTTCGTGCTCTTTTCCTTCTCTTTCGTGTTTACAGCTTCGCTCTCTTCTTTTTTCTTCTTTTCAATCTTCTCTTCTTCCGTTTTCTGCTTCCTTCTATTCTTCTTCCTTTCTGGCTTCTTTCGCTTTCTCTCCTTTTTCTCATCTTCTGTGATGGGAGTTTTGGGGGGTTTCTTGACGGCGGCTGCGTAGCTGCCATCATTGTCCCCTCCACTACCCTCAGCGGTCTTCTCTTCAGCCGTTGCGCTCGAGTCGTCACTCGAGTGCATTCTTTAGGAGGGCGACCTGGCTCTTAAGGTCGGCGAT
>CAXAKS010000213.1:0-47582 GCA_963969495.1 Ceratothoa steindachneri | reverse complement strand
CCCCAGAATAGGTACCCGCCCGGGCCGACATAGCTCGAAAAAGTCAAAGGTACACACAAGCTCTCTTCCCGCGACAAGGGGCGTCACCTCTCCCCTCTACTTTCTTTATGAGAGAGAGAGAGAGAGAGAGAGAGAGAGAAGGAGAGAGAGAGAGAGAGAGAGAGAGAGAGAGAGAGAGAGAGAGAGAGAGAGAGAGAGAGAGAGAGAGAGAGAGAGAGAGAGAGAGAGAGAAGAGAGAGAGAGAGAGAGAAAGAGAGAGAGAGAGAGAGAGAGAGAGAGAGAGAGAGAGAGAGAGAGAGAGAGAGAGAGAGAGAGAGAGAGAGAGAGAGAGAGATGGAGAGAGAGAGAGAGAGAGAGAGAGAGAAGAGAGAGAGAGAGAGAGAGAGAAGGAGAGGAGAGAGAGAGAGAGAGAGAGAGAGAGAGAGAGAGAGAGAGAGAGAGAGAGAGAGAGAGAGAGAGAGAGAGAGAGAGAGAGAGAGAGGAGAGAGAGAGAGAGAGAGAGAGAGAGAGAGAGAGAGAGTGTGTGTGTGTGTGTGTTACAAGGAGTTACAAGGAGTTACAAGGAATATTAGTACCTCAAAAGACTAGTTTGTCCATACCGAGGGGGTACTTTTGTTGTGTTTTTTTCTTAACTAATTGCTTTAGAGAAAGTATAGTACAGTTTAAGGCTCTCCCCTCCCACCTCTCCTACCCGAGTCAATCGGGCATGGAAAAGTATGAAAAGACACCTGCTGTCCGAAAGGAAAGTGTACAATCAGGAATTTTTATAGTAAAGCGAGCCTACGTCTTTATTGTATTATTTAGTTAAGAATCAATTGTTTAAAACAAACATACAAAAAAATATTATCTTAAAAAGTAATCGTCCTTATAATTTTATCTAATCTCTTTTTGAAAGTATTAACGGTAGGACTCGAGACAATCTCTTCCGATAACTGGTTCCATGCATTTACAATTTTGTACGAGAAAAAATTTCCACATAAATTAAGACTGTACTTTTTCGGAACTAGTTTCATGCTGTTATTTCGTGTCATATTTTTATTGAATTCGAACCAGGTGGTGTAGTCTACATTTTCAATTCCTTTTAGGATTTTAAATACTTCAATGAGCTGACCTCGCATACGTCTAGTTTCTAGTTTGTATAGATTTAACTTTTCCAGTCTTGTTTCGTAATTGTATTTTCTTAATGATGGAATCATCTTCGTAGCCGTGGCTTGTACTCTCTCCAATCTTTCTATGTCCTTTCTGAGGGAGGGTGACCATACCTGTGCACAGTATTCTAATTGTGGTCTTACTAGAGCATTGTAAAAGTGAATTATTACCGTCTCGCTTTTATAGCTGATCTGTCTCTTAATGTATCCAAGTATCTTTCGCGCTTTCTTTTCTACATCAACACAGTGCTGTGTGAACTTTAGGTCATTAGATATACAAACACCGAGGTCCTTTTGGATTTCTGTTTCTGCTATTATTTTGTTATTGAGTTTGAATTCTGCCTTCGGATTTTTGTGGCCAACGTGCATTAATTTGCATTTGTCAAGATTTAGTGGGAGATTCCATCTTTCAGACCATTCAGATATGTGGTCAATGTCCTTTTGAAAATCTATTATATCTTGCTCGGTAACTATGCTTTTACCCAATTTGCAGTCGTCAGCGAATTTGGAGATCTTAGAGATTAATCCCACGTCTATATCATTTACATATATAATAAAAAGCAAGGGGCCCAAGACTGATCCCTGAGGAACGCCGCTATTTA
This sequence comes from Ceratothoa steindachneri, assembly GCA_963969495.1. NCBI lineage: Eukaryota > Metazoa > Arthropoda > Malacostraca > Isopoda > Cymothoidae > Ceratothoa > Ceratothoa steindachneri. Next base: position 45,832 of record CAXAKS010000213.1, on the reverse strand, counting down.
CAGTTATCCACTCGGACTCTTCTCCATTGATCACCACCCTCTGCATACGATTACTAAGCCAGTCTTCAATCCAATTCGCTATTTTGCCTCGTATTCCTAGGGCTCTAACTTTGGACATTAATTTCCCGTGTGGCACCTTGTCAAAAGCCTTTTGAAAATCTAAATACAGGATGTCGACAGATCTCTCACTATCATGAATGGTGTTAATGTAATGAAAAAACTCTAGCAAGTTTGTAAGACAAGATCTGTGTTTCCTAAATCCGTGTTGTGTGTTTCTTAGCAGTTCATTGGTTTCTAAGTGGCTTACTATTTTTTCTGCTATAATACTTTCCAGCATTTTGCCAATTATTGATGTCAGACTTATTGGTCGATAATTGCATGGTAGATCTTTGCGTCCTTTTTTAAATATTGGAGTGACATTAGCTAATTTCCAGTCTTGAGGAACAGTATTATTTTCAAGTGATAAGTTAAAAATGTAGGTTATCTGGTCCACCACTGCATCCTTTACTTCTTTGATTACTCTTGGCACTATTTTATCAGGTCCTGGGGATTTAAATTTATTCATTTTATCTATTCGTATTTGTACATCCTTGCTCGTGCATTTGAACATTTCTAGTGCGTTATTTCCTAAATACTCATTATACGGAGCGATATTTTGATTTGAGGTGTCGTCGGTGAAAACCGAGCCAAAGTACTCATTTAGCGCAGTAGCTATATCTTTATCCTTAACTTGTAAATTATTGTGACCATCGTTGATTGGGCCAATGATGTTTTTTATTGGTTTTCTACTGTTAACTAGGGCGTAAAATTCTTTGGGGTTTCCTTTACAATTTAATGCTACCCTCATTTCCTCGTTACGCTTTGCTCTCCTAATTCCAGTTTTTATCTTTCTTCTGAGAACAAAATATTTCTTTTTATTTTCTTCTGAGCTGTTTAATTTAAACGCCTTATAAGCCTCTTTTCTTTTGTTAATGTCCCTCTTAATTTCATTAGTCATCCATTTGGGATTTTGATTTTTTCCACTTTTCCTGACTGCTTGAGGAATGAATTGAGATTGTTTCCTTAAAAGATTGTATTTAAACTCGTTCCATACTTCATTAATGTCTCTGCCATTTAGTTGATAGTTTATGAGACTTTGTTTTAAAGCCGCGAAGTTTGCCTTTCTGAAATCTAATTTTTCATTACTTCTTACAATTTTTTGGTTTGGTAAATTTAATTCGAATTCTATTAGGTTATGGTCGCAGCCACCGAGTTGATCGCATACAGTTACGTTTGAGATAATTTCATCATCTGAAGTTAAGATTAAGTCCAATATATTCTCTCCTCTAGTAGGCTCGGTGACCCATTGAGTTAGCAGATTTTCCTCTATGAAAATGAGTAATCTTTGTCCTTCAGAATCTGAGTTCCGTGTTAGCCAATTAATTTGGGGGCAGTTAAAGTCGCCAATAATAAGCGATAATTTGTCTTTACTAACATTCGTCAGAATTTCGTAAAATCGATTATCTGCTTCATATGAATGGTGTGGCTTTCTATAGGCTAAGTATATATACAGACATTTGTTTATGTTTAATTTTATTCCTATTAATTCAAATTCTGTCTCTATATTACAATTAATAGGCTGAAGGTCTTCTCTTATATATAATAGCACCCCACCTCCTTCCTTGTAGATTCTATCTTTGTGAAATAATTTGTAACCTTCGAGTTGAAATTCACTGATATAATCCCTCGTATGACTATGGATCCAAGTTTCGGTGATGCCTATTATATCATATTTATTCAATGCTACTAACGCTTTGAATTCTAAAAACTTATTACGGATTGATCTAGCATTAAATAAAATTGCTTTGAGAGAACTTATCCGTTTACTATTGGTCTTGCACCGAGGTCGTTTCCCGAATTAGCTTGGGGTTCTGGAGAGATGGCAGGTTGCTTTAGCACTTCGGTCAGGTATAAATGGAGCAATTCTCCGTATTGCTCTTTTCCTTTTCTGCTAAAATGCGTTCCGTCTAGTTTGAAATATTCCTCTCTCCGGATAAAATTCTGCCATAGGTCTACGAATTTAACATTTTCTTTGTCACATATCTTTTTTACGCGCTCGTTAATGCCTATTGCTCGACTTAACATTTCTCTATTTGAATTTAGTCTCGGTATTAATCCTATTACCATGCCTCTCTTGGTCTTTGATTTGATTTTTTCGACGAGCTTAGAATAGTCCTCAATTATCTTTTCACTTCCAGCATAATTTCTATTACAAAAGACATCATTAGTTCCAACGTTGGTTATTACGGAACAATTTTGGTTTTTTAAAGTTAGGTTGTCTATCTCTTGAGTTATTTTTTTGATGTTCGCTCCGGGATAACACCAGAATTTACGTTTACTATGATTTTTCGCACCAAAAAAGTCTATCTGGTTTCTAATTAAGGAGTCTCCAATTAAGTAAGTGTCTTCTTCTTTTAGATGTGTATTTCTATTTTTGGGAACACCGAGTGTATTCGTGTTTGGTTTTGATTTAGTTTTTCGTTTATTTGTAATTGCTATCGAGTGCTCTTCTCTGACACTGTTATTTTCAATTTTGTTTTCTAAAAGCAGTACAGATTGTTCTAATTGGATTACTTTTTGATCTATTCGAGTTATTCGATTTTCATTGATAGCACAATCACATCTATTGGTTTCTAGTGCAGAGATTCTGTTGGTTAGGTCATGAATGATTTTCATTAATTCATTCTTTTCCTTTTCATGCTTTTCTGCCATTTTGCAAAAGAGACATACACTTTGGGCTGTGATTTGTTCAAAGCATTGTTCCGGGAAATTTATGATCCACTTAACTGTCTTACATTTGAAACAAAATGCCTTTAGTCTTTGGGCGCCCGGCATTTTAGTTGTTTTTTTTTTCTGTGTTTCCTTATCGGTATGAAGAGTTTATGTATTTAATGTATGTGTGTATTTAAATGGATTAATTTGCAAGATGAGGTGAAAAAAAGAGAAAAGTGAATAAGCTATTCAAGTGTATAAAGAAGTAAATCAATTTGTCAAGGATAATAACTTACTGACAATTTGAAATCAGCGTCGAATTCGTTGAATTCAAGATGGCGGCGGCTGTTAAATCAAATGAGTCATCCTGTGATGTGATTGGTCGGTTTGTCGGGTCTCGTTTGAGAGTGGAAATTCTTTCTTCTGATTGGTGTATGTGTGTATTTAAATAGATTAATTTGCAAGATGAGGTGAAAAAAAGAGAAAAGTGAGTAAGCTAATCAAGCGAATAAAGAAGGAAATAAATTTGCCAAGGATAATAACTTACTGACAATTTGAAATCAGCGTCGAATTCGTTGAATTCAAGATGGCGGCGGCTGTTAAATCAAATGAGTCATCCTGTAGTGTGATTGGTCGATTTGTCGGGTCTCGTTTGAGAGTGGAAATTCTTAGATCTGATTGGTCCTTTTTGCCGTCCCAATCAAAGATGGCAACGACCAATTTTTACGTCACTTAAATGTCTAAATATAAAAGATTCACTTTTTGTAAACAAATGGTAAAATAAATACACCATAAAAACAGTTATTAGGTCACAATAAAGCAACGGTTCTACGAAAACACGCTTTAAAGGCAGAAATCGATGGCAAATAAACACTTCACAAGTTAAACAGCGGGAGCACAAGGAAACACGTCCGAACTGAGACACGGCTGAATGCAAACTGAGAGAGAGAGAGAGAGAGAGAGAGAGAGAGAGAGAGAGAGAGAGAGAGAGAGAGAGAGAGAGAGAGTGTTACAAGGAGTTACAAGGAAAGATAGTACCTCAGAAGACTAAGTTAGTCCATACCGAGGAGGTACTCATTTAATATTCATATTCAATCTACTCGTCATAGAAATAGTATAGTAAAGTTCAAGGCTCTCCCCTCCCACCTCTCCCGCCCGATCTTTCGGGCAATGAAAGATGAAAAGATACCCGCTGTGCTAGAAAAAAAGTACACAAACAGGAATTTCGACAGGAAAGCAGAAATGCATTTCTACATTATTATTTTTCTTTTAATATTCTTAATCTAATTATTTTCAGTGTAATCTTATGTTTTTAGTATGTAAGCGTATTTATGATTTTATCTAACCTCCTTTTAAACGCCTCGACACTAGGGCTCGAAACGACCTCTTCCGTTAACTGATTCCAAATATTTACTATTTTATACGAAAAGAAATTACCGCATACATTCAATTTGTATTTTGGAGGGATTAGCTTCATACTGTTATTCCTTGTTACATTTCTGTTGAACTCGAACCAGATTGAGTAATCCACATTATCAATTCTATTTAGTATTTTATATACTTGAATCAACTGGCCTCGTACACGTCTAGTTTCCAACTTGTAAAGGTTTAGCTTGTCTATTCGTGTTTCATAACTATAATTTCTTAACGAAGGTATCATTTTAGTAGCTGTGGCCTGAACTCTTTCTAATCTTTCAATGTCTTTTCTGAAGGAGGGTGACCAAGCCTGCGCACAGTATTCCAATGGGGTCTCCCTAGGGCGTTATACAGGTTGATTACAGTTGTATCGCTTTTATAAGTGATTTGTCTCTTTATATAACCTAGTATCTTCCGCGCTTTCTTTTTAACATTGACGCACTGTCGAGTGAACTTGAGATCGTTTGTGACATAGATACCGAGATCTTTTTCGATTTCTGATTCTGTTATTGTTTCGCTCTCGAGTTTGTAATCTGCCTTAGGATTTTTGTGACCAATGTGCATTACTTTACATTTCTCCAGGTTAAGGGGAAGTTTCCACTTCCTAGACCATTCACTTATGTGATCAATGTCACTCTGAAAATCTAGTCTATCTTGCTCGGTGACTATGCTTTTACCCAGTTTACAATCGTCGGCGAATTTTGAGATTTTAGAAGTTATTCCAACGTCTATGTCATTCACATATATAATGAAGAGCAAGGGTCCCAAGACCGATCCCTGGGGAACTCCACTAGTTACAGCTTTTCAATTGGACTCTTCTCCATTAATCACTACTCTCTGCTTACGATCGCTAAGCCAATCTTCAATCCAATTTGCTAATTTTCCACGTATTCCTAAGGCTCTGACTTTACACATTAGTTCCTTGTGTGGGACTTTATCGAAGGCCTTTTTAAAATCTAGATACAAAATGTCTACAGATCTATCACTATCATGAATTTTATTAATGTAATGTAAAAACTCTAATAAATTGGTAAGACAGGACCTATGCTTCCTAAATCCATGCTGCGTGTTGAATAGCAGTTCGTTTGTTTCTAGATGGCTCACTATTTTATCTGCAATAATACGCTCTAGCATCTTGCCTACCACCGATGTCAGGCTTATTGGTCGATAATTACTTGGTAAATCTTTTCGTCCTTTTTTGAATATTGGCGTGACATTAGCTAGTTTCCAGTCTTGAGGAACAGCCCCAGCTTCAAGGGATAAATTGAAGATGTACGTTAATTGATCCACTAGAACATCCTTTAATTCTTTTATTATTCTTGGAACTAGTTTGTCAGGCCCGGGGGATTTGAATCTCTTTATTTTATCTATTGCTATTTCTACATCAATCCCCGTGCATTCAATATTTTCTAGTGTGCCATTTCCTGAGTACTCACAGTAAGGCTCGATATTTGGATTAGAAGTGTCGTTGGTAAAAACAGATGCAAAATATTCGTTTAGTACAGTGGATATATCTTTATCTTTAACTTGTAACTTATTGTGTCCGTCCATGATTGGCCCAATACTGTTTTTTATTGGTTTTCTACTATTAACTAGGGCATAAAATTCTTTGGGGTTTCTTTTACAGTTTAGTGCCACCCTCATTTCTTCGTTGCGCTTTGCTCTCCTTATTTCGGTTTTTACCCTTCTCCTCAGATTGAAATAATTCTTCTTGTTAGTGTCTGAACTGTTCAGTTTAAACATCTTATAAGCATTTTTTCTTCTATTGATGTCTCTTTTTATTTCACTTGTTAACCATTTGGGATTTTGTTTTTTTCCTAATTTAGTGATTGCTAAAGGAATGAATTGAGATTGTCGCCTTAGTAGATTGTCTCTAAACTTGTTCCACACTTCATTTATATCTGTACCGTTTATATTAAAGTTCCTGAGACTATTTCTTAACCCTCTAAAATTTGCCTTTCGGAAGTCAAATTTTGTAATACTACGTATATTCCTTACTTGGGGTAAGCTTAATTCAAATTCTATTTGATTATGGTCACTACCGCTAAGTTGGTCGCCGACGTAAACTCTTGAAATAAGTTCGTCATCCAAAGTTAAAATTAAGTCTAATATATTTCCTCCTCTTGTTGGCTCGGTGACCCACTGAGTTAACAAATTATCGTTTATAAAATTTAGTAATCTTTGGCCTTCCGAATCCGAGTTCTTTGTCAGCCAATTTATTTGGGGGCAATTAAAGTCGCCAATAATGAGACAGAATTTGTCTTTACTTACGTTCGTCAGAGTTTCATATAATCTTTGATCCGCTTCATATGAACAGTGGGGCTTTCTATAGACTAAGAAGATATGCAAACACTTTTTTATATTTAATGTTACTCCTATTAATTCAAAATCTGTGTCTATATTACAGTTAATAGGGTGAAGCTCCTCATTTATATACAAAAGAACTCCACCTCCTTCTTTATATATTCTGTCCTTGCTAAATAATTTGTAGCCTTGCAAATGATATTCACTAATATAGTCTCTCGTATGACTATGTATCCAAGTTTCAGTAATGCCTATTATGTCATCCTTATTTAATGCTACCAACGTTTGGAATTCTGAAAATTTGTTTCGGAGTGATCTAGCGTTAAATAGGGTAGCTTTAAGAGAATTTCTCAAATTTTTACAAGAAATGTTTTTTATTCTTTTATCGCGCGGAACCTCTGTAGTATCTGAAAATTTGCGATTGCTTCTGTAAATAGTCTCGACAACCGAGTAGAGCCCATGTTATTGAGGTGAAGGCCGTCTGGGAGAAAAAGTTCACTTTTGTTATAGAAGTCATCCCAAAGGTTCACAAATTCAACACTCTCACTCCTGCAAATTGTTTCAAGACAATTATTAGTATAGTGGGCTCTACTGTAGAAACTGTCCCTGCCCTTACTACGCGGAAGAATTCCTGAAATGATGAAATTATTAGTTTTAGATTTAAAAGCTCGAATCATCTTCTTGTATTTGTCGAGTAGTTCTTCCGATCGAGTGTTCAGCACATTATTTGTTCCCACATGTACAACCATGACTGTTTCCTTCTTTACGTCCTGAAAGAGAGGGTCAATCGAGTTAGTAATGTCGTCGACGGAGGCACCTGGTAGACAGAATCTTTTTCGTTTCGTTGGAGGAAAAAGAGAGAGAGAGAGAGAGAGAGAGAGAGAGAGAGAGAGAGAGAGAGAGAGAGAGAGAGAGAGAGAGAGTTACATAGAGTTACATAGATACACAGATCACACGGGCCTTACGGCCCAGACTAAGGTGATCTGGCTTTAAATCTACTGCCACTTACACATAGAATAGTAGAAGTAAAGGATAGAAAAGTTTTAGGCTCTCCCCACCCTCCACTCCCTCCGGCAAAAGCCGTACATGAAATAATTTGGGAAAAGTACCTTGCAGGTGTAACAAGACAGTACCTGAAGGAAATTTGCATTGAATAGTAATTAAATGAAATGAATATGAAAACCACTTACATAAACCTGAAAGAGTTATATTTTTGTAATATTATTTTATTTTGTAGCTTATGCTAAACAATTCCAATATTTGTTAAGTGTTTGTCTAATCTCATTTTAAATGAATCTATAGTTCTGCTGTCCACTACCTCGTTTGGCAAATTATTCCAATCATTAATAATCGAGTAAGTGAAGAAGTTTTTTATTACATCCATAGTGGCTCTTTTACCCTGAAGTTTTGAATCATGTCCACGGGTGGGACACTCCCCTGTCAGTGTGAACAAGTTATTGGCATTAACGTTGTTAAATCCTTTAAGTATTTTGAAGCACTCTATAAGCTGCCCCCTTAGTCTTCGTTTTCTGACGGAAAATAGATTGAGTTTTTTTAGCCTCTCGTGGTAAGGTTTGTTACGTACTGACGGGATAAGTTTTGTCGCTCTGTGTTGTACAGCTTCTAATTTATCTATGTCTTTTATTAAGTAAGGGGCCCAGAACTGTACAGCGTATTCGAGATGGGGCCTGACAATACTTTTATATAGTGGCATAATTATCTCCTCGCTTTTATAAGTAAAGTTTCTTTTTATAAATCCTAGTGCTGTGTTAGCTTTGTTTGCAGCAGCTGCGCATTGGTTTGATGTTTTTAAGTTTTCTGTAATTATTACTCCTAAATCTTTAACCTGCGGGGTTGTGTTTATTAAGCCGCCTTGCATTATATAGGTGTATTTTTTGTTTTTTGTTCCGCACTGAAGGATTTGGCATTTGTCGATATTAAATGGCATTTGCCATTTCTCAGACCATTCGGTAATTTTATTTATATCAGCCTGCAGGCTAGCCCTGTCATCTTCGCATAGTACTGAGTTACCTATTTTCGTGTCATCTGCAAATTTAGATATGATATTATTTATTCCAACGTCTATGTCATTGATGTATATAGTAAATAAAATAGGCCCCAGGACTGATCCCTGGGGAACACCGCTGGTAACAGATACCCAGTCCGATTCCACGCCATTTATTATCACTCTCTGCTTCCTGTTTTTTAACCAGCTACTAATCCATCCGTATATATTACCGTTAATTCCTAGCGTACGCAATTTGTTCATGAGTTTCTGATGGGGAATTTTGTCAAATGCCTTTTTGAAATCTAGGTAAATTATATCTAATGATTTAGTATCGTTATATAGGTTGAAAAGGTTATGGTAAAAGTCAATTAGGTTTGTTAAGCACGATCTCTTAGACCTAAAACCATGCTGGCTATCACGTATAAGGTTATTGTTTTCGAGGAACTCTACTAGCTTGTCTCTAATGATCGTTTCGAGCAACTTTTCAACTATTGAGGTTAAGCTAATGGGTCTGTAATTACTGGCCTGGTTTTTACATCCCTTCTTAAAGATAGGTGTGACGTTAGCTTTCCTCCAATCATCAGGGACGACCCCATGCTCGAGAGATTTGTTAAAAATGAGAGCAAGTGACTCTGCTAACTCATTATGGACATGTTTTAAGATTCTAGGGTAAAATTTATCAGGACCAGGAGTCTTGTACGAGTTCATTTTCTTTAATTTATCAATTACTAGTTGCGGATTTACTTCCAGGCTCCTTAGTGATGGGTGTCTGACCTGTATAGACTCGTTGTTATCGTTATTAGTATATCCTAAGGTGAAGACTGAACTAAAAAACTCGTTTAAGATATTAGCCATACCCATATCATCTGAAATAATTTCACCCAACTGGTTTTTCAAGGGGCCAATCCCGCTTCTCATTTGCCTATTTCTATTGATATAAGTATAGAAGTGTTTGGGATTAGTGGTGCTTGCTTTTGCTATCTCGATTTCGTATTGACGTTTCTTTGATCTTATGAGTGTTTTAACCTTTCTTCTGCTAGTGTTATATTGTTGGTTAACTTGATAGCTTCTATTGTGTTTTAATAATGTGTGGAGACGGTTCCTATCTCTAATTGCTCGTTTGATGTCATTATTAAACCACGGCGGATTGCCTCTATTCGCGTTACTATTCCTTGTCTTAAGAGGAACATGGTTTTCTTGGGCTATAAAAAATAGTTCTTTAAATTTATTCCAAAGTTGATTTACATCTTCTATTTCTATCAGCTGCTCGTGAATATTTCCCAGGGCTTCTTTGAGGCCCTCTAAGTTAGCTTTACTGTAGTCTGGTACTTTTGAATAGTTATTGGTAGTTGAATACCTGGCATTTAGATCAAAGCGGATTAGTTTATGGTCACATGTACCTATATGTTCCGCTACGGCCAGAGTTGATATTAAATTTTCCTGGGATGCAATAACTAGGTCTAGTATATTATTTCCTCTGGTTGGCTCCCTTACGCATTGGTGTAAATAATTAGTATCGATAAAATTTGTCATTAATTTTTCTTGTTGGCTAGTCCCTATATTCAAGTCCCAGCAGATATTAGGTAAATTAAAATCTCCCAGTAATAGCGTTTGTTCCTCCTGTAATGTTTCTTGCAAGATTCTATTTATTTCCAGGTCCTCATTAACGGTAGTATTTGGGCGACGGTAAACAGTGCTTATGTTTATTTTAAAATCTCTTAAATGTAGTTTAACACAGATCAGCTCCACTTCATTATTTGTAAGTTCTACCTCCGTTACTTTTAATTCTGATCTTATATATAGTCCCACTCCTCCTCCAAGCCTTCCATTGACCCTGTTTTTGTAAAATAATCTATAGCCTTCTAGCATGTATTCACATAATAAGTCTTTTATGCCAATTTGTAGATGGGTCTCAGTTAAGGCTATGATGTCAACCTCTTCCGTTGCTATTAGACATTTAAGTTCTGTAATATGTTTTCTAAGGCTACGTGCATTAAAAGTTATTATTTTGATTGTACTGATTTCTTTTGAAGGTGAGCGGGTGAGACTATTCATTAGTTTCCCTGTCTGTGGGTGGGGGTGGGGGTCAGGGCCGGGGGGGATCGGGGAGGGGAGGCAGCTGCTTGAGCGTAGCCACGGGGATTAAAGGGATTTGCAACAGGGCGAGGAGTGACATGGAAATTAAATGGGTTGTCGGTAGGGCGAGGAGTTACATGGAAATTAAATGGGTTTGGAGGTGTGGCTTGGGAGGGCGTATTGGTCATCTGGGAAGAGAGAGAGAGAGAGAGAGAGAGAGAGAGAGAGAGAGAGAGAGAGAGAGAGAGAGAGAGAGAGAGAGAGAGAGAGAGAGTTACAAGGAGTTACAAGGATAATCAGCACCCTAGAGATCTTTCGATCCATGCCGAGAAGGTGCCTTTGTCAATTACCTATGATATTTACATTTAAAAAAAAAAAAAAAAAAAAATACAGACAATGCTAGAGATAAAGTGACAGTAAAGTTGAAGAGAGAGAGAGAGAGAGAGAGAGAGAGAGAGAGAGAGAGAGAGAGAGAGAGAGAGAGAGAGAGAGAGAGAGAGAGTCACAAGGAGTCACAAGGAGTCACAAGGAAAAGAAGTACCCTAGAAGACCTTACGGTCCATACGAGAGGGTACTTGTTACGAGTCAGGGACTCGTGAGCCTGTCAGCGAACCAGGACTTTATCCAGGCGCCTTTTGAACTGCTCCACAGAGTCGCTGTTCACGACTTCTGGCGGAAGCGCGTTCCACTCGTTGCAGATACTGTAACTGAAGAAGTTCCCGCATCTGTCCCGGTGATAACGCGGCAGCTCAATTTTGTAGCCGTGGTTTCTCGTTACGCCCTCGCTTAGTTGGAACATGTCCCCGTTGCCTACGTGGTCAATACCTCGGAGGATTTTGAAGACCTCGATTAATTGACCGCGCCGTCTTCGGGTTTCCAGTGAGAAGAGGTTTAGTTCTTCTAGGCGGGCTTCGTAACTTTTGTGCCTGATCGAGGGGATCAGTTTGGTCGCCCTGGCTTGTACTCGCTCCAGTCGGGCGATGTCCTTCCGAAGGGATGGACTCCAAAACTGGACTGCGTACTCCAGGTGAGGTTCGGACCAGGGAATTAAAGAGAGTGAGAACGATTTCCCTGTTCCGATACCCAAACTGTCGCTTGATATACCCCAAGATTCTCTGGGCTTTCTTCTCCGCCTCGATGCACTGCTTGGAAAACTTGAGGTCGCTGGTGATCACGACTCCCAAGTCTTTTTCCACGTCTGTGCTCTCGAGCGCCGAGTTTTTGAGGCTGTAGACGGCTTGGGGATTTCTGTGGCCGATGTGCATCACCTTGCACTTTTCGACATTGAACGGCATTTGCCATTTGTCTGACCACTTCCCGAGTTTCCTCAAGTCGGCTTGGAGTCTCTCGACGTTTTCCGCGTCTGCCACGTTCATACCTAGTTTGGTATCGTCGGCAAATTTGGAAATCCTCGCAGTTATGCCATCATCTATGTCGTTTACATAGATGATGAAGAGTAGGGGGCCCAGCACGGAGCCTTGGGGAACGCCGCTTGTTACCGGTAGCCAACCGGACTTTTGCCCGTTCACCACTACTCGCTGCCTTCGACTATGCAGCCAGTTTTCGATCCAGTCACCTACAGCTCCGGCGATGCCTAGCGCTCGAACCTTTTTCAGCAATCGGCGGTGGGGCACCTTGTCGAAGGCCTTCTTCAAGTCGAGGTAGATGACATCCACCGCTTTCTCCCGGTCATGTTCGCTGAACACGAAGTGGAAGAATTCCAAAAGGTTCGTTAGGCATGACCTGTGCCGCCGGAACCCGTGTTGGGAATTCCTCAATAGGTGGTTGGACTCGACGTGCTGCGTTATTTGGTCAACCAGGATACTTTCCATCAATTTTCCTACTACCGACGTCAGGCTGATCGGCCGGTAGTTAGATGGCTCGCTCGCGTTACCCTTTTTGAATATGGGGGTGACTTCCGCGTCTCGCCAGTCCTTTGGCACGCATCCAGTCTCGAGCGATTTCCTGAAGATCGAGCAGAGATGTGGGGAGACCTCATCTCGCACTTCCTTCAGCACCCGTGGTAAGAAGCCATCGGGCCCTGGCGACTTGTAGCGGTTCAAAGCGTCGATCTTTGAACGCACTGTCGTCTCTTCGAAGTGAAATCTCTCCAATTGCTCTGAGCCTTCGTACTTGTCACGAGGCTCAGGGGTGGTGTCCTTCTCCTCAGTGAAAACTGACGAGAAGTACTTGTTGAGGATGGTCGCATTCGCTTCGTCACTGAGCTCTAGCTCACCATCCTCTTTCACCAAGGGACCGATCCGTCTACGTGTCGGCTTACGGCTGTTTACGTATCCGAAGAATTCCTTGGGGCTCTCTTTGCAGAGTCTCGCCACACGGACTTCTTCGGCGCGTTTCGCCACCCTTATCATGGACTTGACACTTTGGCATAGACTTTTGTAGTGCTCGAATTCTCCAGTGTTCTTCGCTTGGCGATAGGTGGTTTTTCTCTTCCGTAGGGTTCTCCCGATTTCGGGGGTGAACCACTTGGGTTGAGTAGCTCCGACTCGGCCGCGTTCTGATGGAATGAATCGTGACTGCAGGGCCATGAATGAGTTTTTGAAATTCTTCCATGGTTGCTCGACGTTGTCACTATCTTCCACCTCTATCGCTGCCACGCCAGCACGAAGTCCCGCGAAATTTGCCTTTCTGAAGTTCAGCTTGGCTGCAGCACGAGCTACTGCTTCGCGAGCTGGGACTCGAATGCAGAACCTGATGAGGCGGTGGTCGCTGCCACCTAGCTCCTCATCTACACTAACTTCCTCAATGATGTCATCCTCGGATGTGAGAACTAGGTCGAGGATGTTTGCACCTCGTGTTGGTTCTCTCACCCATTGAGTGAAGAATCCTTCATTTACGAAGTTAAGGAGCCGTATGTTGTCGATGCGGGTTTCTCTGGTTGCCCAGTCAACGTGAGTGTTGAAGTCCCCCATGACGATACTCACCCTGCCTTCAGTTAACTGATTCAGTTGATTATAGAGGTCCCTGTCTTGATCCTCCGTCGAGGATGGGGGTCTATAAACTGTAACAGTCCCGTACTTGGTGGTACCCAGCTCCAAGTCCACGCATAGGACTTCTTGGTGGGCGGTGGTGGTGCTGCTCGTTGCCGTGAATACACTTCTCACGTACACCACCACTCCGCCCCCCTCCTTCGCCAGCCGGTCTTTGTGGAAGATCTGGTAGCCCGGGATTGCGAATTCGCCCTCAAAGTCACGAACAGAGGTTCGAATCCACGACTCCGTGATGGCCACCAGATCTGGTTCTTCCGTTGCTACGAGGGCCACTAATTCCAGAAACTTGTTCCGGATGGACCTCGCGTTGAACAGAAGAACCTTAAGGGAGTTCCCGGCTGGTGGTCTCCCTAAGTTCGACCGTTTCCCGCCGCCTTTGGCTTGGCGGCAGGAACGGTCCTCCTTTCCCGAACAGACCGGACGCAGCGGTTAACCGTCTCCTGGATGAGGTTAGCCAGCATGGCTTTTCCCTTCATCGATAGGTGGGCTCCGTCCCTTTGGTAGAGGTCGTTCCTACCAAAGAACGTCCGGAAAGGGTCCGCGAAGAAGACCCCTTCAGCTGTACAGAGGTCTCGCAACCTCTGGTTTACCAGCTCATTGCGACGGTATGTAATGGGGTTAGGGCTCCTCCGTGGAAGGATCCCGACAACGACCCTCCTCCTCGTCTTTAGTCCGCAGTCGTCGACTGCCCCCATGACGTTCTGGAGTATTGGTTCTGTCACCCCTGCTCCCCCGTTGCGGAAGTAGAGGTCGTTGCCACTAGCCAGAATGGCAACTACTGAAGAGTCAGGAGTGGGACTCTTCTCCACCTCCTTTCTCAGTGCCTTATTACCCTTGCCGGGCAGGCACTTGACCTCCACTTTCTTTTGGAGCCGTGCTCGCAGGAACGGTTCTAGTCCTCGAGCCTGAGAGTCACCATAGACAGTGACCTCCGGTTTCTTGGACGCTTTCTCCTTCTTCCTCTCCACCTTCTTCCAGCCATCTGCCTTCGTGCTCTTTTTCTTCTCTTTCGTGTTTAAAGCTTCGCTCTCTTCTTTTTTCTTCTTTTCAATCTTCTCTTCTTCCCTTTTCTGCTTCCTTCTATTCTTCTTCCTTTCTTGCTTCTTTCGCTTTCTCTCCTTTTTCTCATCTTCTGTGATGGGAGTTTTGGGGGGTTTCTTGACGGCGGCTGCGTAGCTGCCATCATTGTCCCCTCCACTACCCTCAGCGGTCTTCTCCTCAGTCGTAGCGCTCGAGTCGTCACTCGAGTGCTTGAGGTCGAGTGCATTCTTTAGGAGGGCGACTTGGCTCTTAAGGTCGGCGATCTGCCCGTTGTACCTCTCCTCCATCTGGGCGATCTCCTTCCTCCTCCTTTCCTCCGCCTGCTCGAGCTTCTCCTCCAGAACGCAGAAGAGGCATCTGCTCGTTGGAGCGATGTCCCTGAAGTTGCCTTCCGGGAAGTCGATACACCAGCGTGTGCTTTCGCATTTTGGGCATTCGCTTTTTAGTGTTTGAGCGCCAGGCATTATTGTTATCACTTGTAGACCACTTGTTGGAAAAAATTTTGGGGGGTGGTGATTTATCCTGGCGAGAGTCGCTCCCGCCTACCCTTCCTTCAGCTTTGGGACTTTTGGAGTGCAATCCGCTTTGGCGTTGCCGTCCAGCTAGTAGCGACTAGACTGTCGAGCCCTGAGCACCGTGGCTCCCAACAGGCGAATGCACAGGGAGACAACAGTTTCATGCACCTTACTAACTCTTAATGACTGAAGTCGGAGCGGCCAGGATCTCTGGCGAGCGGTCAAGGAATATCGTGCTCGCTTTGAGAGACTCTACCCGGGGCTTTTAGTTGGCCTGGCAGCCAACCTGGTAACAAGGACCCGTCACCTCGGGTCGGTGCAACCACTGACACTAAGGAACGGTCACAGGGAGCTGGTCAGGCAATTGCACGTTAGGAGAAGGCTTAACGGGGCACTTAGCTCATCTCCATTAATCGCGCCCCGGCGCCTAGGATCCCTTCAGTCCTAGTCTCTCGCGACCTGTGAGCGTTAGATAGTGTTATTTATAGAGGTTCCAAAGCCTCTCTTCCCACACGGCATAAGGTAGCTGGTGAGGTCCTTACTATCAAATAGTATCGAAGTTTTTTGTTTTTTTTGTTTTGTTTTACATTTTATTTCAAGGTTGGGGATAGCGTAAGAAAAGGACGGAGTCATAGCGGCAAAGTGCCATTGAAAAATTTAGGAGGATGCAAGGAGACGCATCAAAGAAGTGGTAGAGAAGTTTGACAACCATTAGTCTGGATCCTACTACAGCTACCTTACTGGCATGGGTGACCCTACCGGACTAAAAGTCCCCCAGCTTAGCTAGCTTAACTCAGGCAGATCACGCAAGCTCTCTCACCGACGACAAGGTGGTTGTGTTGAGAGAGAGAGTAACAACAAGGAGTAACAACAAGGAAAGAAGGTACCCTAGGAGACCTTGCGGTCCATTCAAAGAGGGTACCTTTGGACTTGCAATCGAGCGGGCACAAGGCTGCTCAATTGTTTTGCGTCCCTAAACGGCCACTTTTCAAGACCTTGTCTAGTCTTGACTTGAACTGGTCAACAGATTCACTGTTGACAACTTCCACTGGAAGTGCGTTCCACTTACCGCAGATACTGTAGGTGAAAAAATTTCCACACAGATTGCGGTTGTAACGCTTCAGTTCAAGTTTGAAGCCGTGATTGCGCGTTCTGTTCTCACTCAGTGTGAAAATATCCCGGTAGTCAACATTGTCGAACCCTCGAAGTATTTTGAAAACTTCGATGAGCTGACCACGCAGTCTACGGGTTTCCAGCGAGAACAGATCTAATTCCCTTAGTCGATCCTCATAACTTTTATGTCGGATAGAGGGAATCAGCTTGGTTGCCCTGGCTTGTACGCGTTCCAATCTCGCGATGTCTTTTCGCAATGAAGGACTCCAAAATTGTACGGCATACTCCAGGTGCGGTCGGACAAGTGAGTTGTACAGGCACAGTACAATCTCCTGGTTCCGATAACCAAACTGGCGCTTAATATAGCCTAGCATCCTTTGGGCCTTTTTCTCCGCCTCAATGCACTGTTTCGAGAACTTGAGGTCACTAGTGATAGTAACACCCAAGTCCTTCTCAGTGTCACTCGATTCAAGAGCAGTGCCCTTAAGGATATACTGAGATTGGGGGTTTCTGTGGCCGATATGCATCACTTTGCATTTCCCCACGTTAAAAGGCATTTGCCACGTGTCCGACCACTCCCCAATCTTCACAAGATCTTCCTGCAGGCGGGCAGTATTTCCATCTTTTGCAACGTTCATACCGAGCTTGGTATCGTCGGCAAATTTGGAAATCTTGGCAACCATGTCACCATCCATGTCGTTAACGTAGATGATGAATAGTAGTGGTCCTAGGACAGAACCTTGAGGCACCCCGCTAGTAACGGGCACCCACTCAGAAGACTGTCCATTTACCACCACCCGTTGCCGTCTGCCACTTAGCCAGTTCTCGATCCAGCCGGCTACCTTTCCGTCTATGCCAAGCGCTCGCACTTTCCGGAGAAGGCGGCGGTGTGGTACCTTATCAAAGGCTTTCTGAAAGTCTAGGTAGACCACATCCACCGCCTTGTCCCGATCGTGCTCACTGAAAACGAAGTGGAAGAATTCTACAAGGTTCTTCAGGCATGACCGTTGCCTTCGGAAGCCGTGCTGGGAACTCCTCAGTAGCAGGTTTGACTCTAAATACGACGTCACTTTGTCCACCATGATGCTTTCCATGAGTTTACCGACTATCGAAGTCAGACTGATAGGTCGGTAGTTCGACGGTTGGTTGCGGTCTCCTCTCTTGAAGATAGGAGTCACCTCCGCCTCGCGCCAGTCTCTAGGAACGCATCCAGTCCGGATTGATATGTTAAAGATAGCGCACAGATGTCGTGATACTTCATCGCACACTTCCTTCAACACTTTAGGTAGAAACCCGTCCGGTCCAGGGGACTTATTCGTCTTTAGGTCAGCGATCTTTTTCTTTATTTCTCCTTCAGTGAAGTCCATTGCCTCCAGCTTTTCCCCCGAGTAGGAATCCGTGGGCTGGGGAATGGGACCACACTCTTCAGTAAACACTGAAGAGAAGTAGTCGTTGAGGAGGTTAGCATTTTCTGCATCTGAATGCTTTAATGTCCCCTCCTCATTCCTCAAAGGGCCAATCGTTCGACGGATTGGTTTACGTCTGTTCACATATCCAAAAAACTCCTTGGGATTCTCTTTACAGAGTCTCGCCACTCGGAGTTCCTCAGACCGCTTAGCCGCCCTTATGCTGGACTTCACTCTCCTGGCTAGCCTCCGGTATTCGTCAAAGTCACCCGAGATCTTCGATTGCCGGTACACATTTCTCTTCTCCCTAAGCAGTTGGCCGATTTCTCGATTAAACCACTTTGGTTGAACAGAAGACCGACGGGGGCATTTCAGAGGGATGAAACGCGATTGAAGACTCATGAATGTGGTTTTGAAACTGTTCCAAGAGTCTTCAACAGCATCGCACTCTTCTAGCCTCGCGTCAGTCAGTCCCGCGCGTAGACCTGCAAAGTCTGCTCTTCTTAAATCCAGTTTCCTTGATTTACTAATTGCAGGCTCTGCCTTGGGGACTTTGACTACAAATCTAATTAGTCGGTGGTCACTGCCACCGAGCTCTTCGCCAACAGAGAGGTCCTCAACGATGTCATCCTCAGAGGTGAAGACCAAGTCGAGGATATTGTCTCCTCTCGTTGGCTCTCTCACCCATTGAGTGAGGAACTCGTTGTTCGTGAACTCCAGGAGTAGTGCGTTCTCGCAACAGGTTTCTCTGGTTTCCCAGTCAACTTGTGTGTTGAAATCACCCATGACGATACACACTCTGTCTTCGACAAGTTCTCCTAGTAGCTGGTACAGATCTCTGTCCTTTTCAACGAGTTGGGCAGGAGGTCTATAAAGCACCAGGGTCCTATATTTGGCAGGACCTATCTCTAGGTCAACACCTAGTAGTTCATGGTCGGATACGATGTTGCAATCCGTCGAGTTGAGAGTATCCTTGACATACAACATCACACCGCCACCTTCTCTGTCTGGCCTATCTTTCAAGAAGAGCTGGTAACCGGGAATCGTGAATTCGCCTTCAAAGTCTCGGTTTAAGGTTTTTATCCACGATTCTGTTATGGCTACCATTTCGGGTTCTTCCGTCGCTACGAGGCCACGGAGCTCAGGAAACTTGTTCCTGATTGACCTCGCATTAAACAGAAGAACTTTCAGGAAGTCCCCGACTGTAGGACTCCCTACGCTCTTCCGTTTCCCGGCTTGTTTGTTTGTGAGGCACCCCTTTTTGCGACCTCTGAGAAGGTCGTTCCTGGAGTGACACGGGAATACTGGCGTACGTCCGCCCTCACTCTGGGCCGGATACTCCTTTCGGTCCTCTCTACGACATCCTGGATCATGTTCGACAGAAAGGCCTTTCCTTTAAAGGAAAGATGTACCCCATCCCTTTGGTAGAGAGAGAGAGAGAGAGAGAGAGAGAGAGAGAGAGAGAGAGAGAGAGAGAGAGAGAGAGAGAGAGAGAGAGAGAGTTACATAGAGTTACATAGATACACAGATCACACGGGCCTTACGGCCCAGACTAAGGTGATCTGGCCTTAAATCTACTGCCACTTACACATAGAATAGTAGAAGTAAAGGATAGAAAAGTTTTAGGCTCTCCCCACCCTCCACTCCCTCCGGCAAAAGCCGTACATGAAATAATTTGGGAAAAGTACCTTGCAGGTGTAACAAGACAGTACCTGAAGGAAATTTGCATTGAATAGTAATTAAATGAAATGAATATGAAAACCACTTACATAAACCTGAAAGAGTTATATTTTTGTAATATTATTTTATTTTGTAGCTTATGCTAAACAATTCCAATATTTGTTAAGTGTTTGTCTAATCTCATTTTAAATGAATCTATAGTTCTGCTGTCCACTACTGCGTTTGGCAAATTATTCCAATCATTAATAATCGAGTAAGTGAAGAAGTTTTTTATTACATCCATAGTGGCTCTTTTACCCTGAAGTTTTGAATCATGTCCACGGGTGGGACACTCCCCTGTCAGTGTGAACAAGTTATTGGCATTAACGTTGTTAAATCCTTTAAGTATTTTGAAGCACTCTATAAGCTGCCCCCTTAGTCTTCGTTTTCTGACGGAAAATAGATTGAGTTTTTTTAGCCTCTCGTGGTAAGGTTTGTTACGTACTGACGGGATAAGTTTTGTCGCTCTGTGTTGTACAGCTTCTAATTTATCTATGTCTTTTATTAAGTAAGGGGCCCAGAACTGTACAGCGTATTCGAGATGGGGCCTGACAATACTTTTATATAGTGGCATAATTATCTCCTCGCTTTTATAAGTAAAGTTTCTTTTTATAAATCCTAGTGCTGTGTTAGCTTTGTTTGCAGCAGCTGCGCATTGGTTTGATGTTTTTAAGTTTTCTGTAATTATTACTCCTAAATCTTTAACCTGCGGGGTTGTGTTTATTAAGCCGCCTTGCATTGTATAGGTGTATTTTTTGTTTTTTGTTCCGCACTGAAGGATTTGGCATTTGTCGATATTAAATGGCATTTGCCATTTCTCAGACCATTCGGTAATTTTATTTATATCAGCCTGCAGGCTAGCCCTGTCATCTTCGCATAGTACTGAGTTACCTATTTTCGTGTCATCTGCAAATTTAGATATGATATTATTTATTCCAACGTCTATGTCATTGATGTATATAGTAAATAAAATAGGCCCCAGGACTGATCCCTGGGGAACACCGCTGGTAACAGATACCCAGTCCGATTCCACGCCATTTATTATCACTCTCTGCTTCCTGTTTTTTAACCAGCTACTAATCCATCCGTATATATTACCGTTAATTCCTAGCGTACGCACTTTGTTCATGAGTTTCTGATGTGAGAGAGAGAGAGAGAGAGAGAAAGAGAGAGAGTCACAAGGAGTCACAAGGAAAAGAAGTACCCTAGAAGACCTTACGGTCCATACGAGAGGGTACTTGTTACGAGTCAGGGACTCGTGAGCCTGTCAGCGAACCAGGACTTTATCCAGGCGCCTTTTGAACTGCTCCACAGAGTCGCTGTTCACGACTTCTGGCGGAAGCGCGTTCCACTCGTTGCAGATACTGTAACTGAAGAAGTTCCCGCATCTGTCCCGGTGATAACGCGGCAGCTCAATTTTGTAGCCGTGGTTTCTCGTTACGCCCTCGCTTAGTTGGAACATGTCCCCGTTGCCTACGTGGTCAATACCTCGGAGGATTTTGAAGACCTCGATTAATTGACCGCGCCGTCTTCGGGTTTCCAGTGAGAAGAGGTTTAGTTCTTCTAGGCGGGCTTCGTAACTTTTGTGCCTGATCGAGGGGATCAGTTTGGTCGCCCTGGCTTGTACTCGCTCCAGTCGGGCGATGTCCTTCCGAAGGGATGGACTCCAAAACTGGACTGCGTACTCCAGGTGAGGTCGGACCAGGGAATTAAAGAGAGTGTGAGAGAGAGAGAGAGAGAGAGAGAGAGAGAGAGAGAGAGAGAGAGAGAGAGAGAGAGAGAGAGAGAGAGAGAGAGAGAGAGAGAGAGAGAGAGAGTAACAAGGAGTAACAAGGAAAGTAAGTACCCTAGGAGACCTTACGATCCATTCAAAGAGGGTACCTTTAGGCTAGCAATCGAGCGGGCACATGGCTGCTCAATTGTTTTGCGTCCCTAAACGGCCACTTTTCAAGACTTTGTCTAGTCTTGACTTGAACTGGTCAACAGATTCACTGTTGACAACTTCCACTGGAAGTGCGTTCCACATACCGCAGATACTGTAAGTGAAAAAATTTCCACACAGATTGCGGTTGTAACGCTTCAGTTCAAGTTTGAAGCCGTGATTGCGAGTTCTGTTCTCACTCAGTGTGAAAATATCCCGGTAGTCAACATTGTCGAACCCTAGGAGTAAGTACCCTAGGAGACCTTACGGTCCATTCAAAGAGGGTACCTTTGGACTAGCAATTGAGCGGGCACATGGCTGCTCAATTGTTTTGCGTCCATAAACGGCCACTTTTCAAGACTTTGTCTAGTCTTGACTTGAACTGGTCAACAGATTCACTGTTGACAACTTCCACTGGAAGTGCGTTCCACTTACCGCAGATACTGTAGGTGAAAAAGTTTCCACACAGATTGCGGTTGTAACGCTTCAGTTCAAGTTTGAAGCCGTGATTGCGCGTTCTGTTCTCACTCAGTGTGAAAATATCCCGGTAGTCAACATTGTCGAACCCTCGAAGTATTTTGAAGACTTCGATGAGCTGACCACGCAGTCTACGGGTTTCCAGCGAGAACATATCTAACTCCCTTAGTCTATCCTCATAACTTTTATGTCGGATAGAGGGAATCAGCTTGGTTGCCCTGGCTTGTACGCGTTCCAATCTCGCGATGTCCTTTCGCAATGAAGGACTCCAAAATTGTACGGCATACTCCAGGTGCGGTCGGACAAGTGAGTTGTACAGGCACAGTACAATCTCCTGGTTCCGATAACCAAACTGGCGCTTAATATAGCCTAGCATCCTTTGGGCCTTTTTCTCCGCCTCAATGCACTGTTTCGAGAACTTGAGGTCACTAGTGATTGTTACACCCAAGTCCTTCTCAGTGTCGGTGGATTCCATAGCAGTGCCCTTAAGGATATACTGAGATTGGGGGTTTCTGTGGCCGATATGCATCACTTTGCATTTGCCCACGTTAAAAGGCATTTGCCACGTGTCCGACCACTCCCCAATCTTCCCAAGATCTTCCTGCAGGCGGGCAGTATTTCCATCCTTTGCAACGTTCATACCAAGCTTGGTATCGTCGGCAAATTTGGAAATCTTGGCAACCATGTCACCCTCCATGTCGTTGACGTAGATGATGAATAGTAGTGGTCCCAGGACAGAACCTTGAGGCACCCCGCTAGTAACGGGCACCCACTCAGAAGACTGTCCATTCACCACCACCCGTTGCCGTCTGCCACTTAGCCAGTTCTCGATCCAGCCGGCTACCTTTCCGTCTATGCCAAGCGCTCGCACTTTCCGGAGAAGGCGGCGGTGTGGTACCTTATCAAAGGCTTTCTGAAAGTCTAGGTAGACCACATCCACCGCCTTGTCCCGATCGTGCTCACTGAAAACGAAGTGGAAGAATTCTACAAGGTTCGTCAGGCATGACCGTTGCCTTCGGAAGCCGTGCTGGGAACTCCTCAGTAGCAGGTTTGACTCTAAATACGACGTCACTTTGTCCACCATGATGCTTTCCATGAGTTTACCGACTATCGAAGTCAGACTGATAGGTCGGTAGTTCGACGGTTGGTTACGGTCTCCTTTCTTGAAGATCGGAGTCACCTCCGCCTCACGCCAGTCTCTAGGAACGCATCCGGTCCGGATTGACATGTTAAAGATAGCGCACAGATGTCGTGATACTTCATCGCACACTTCCTTCAACACCTTGGGTAGAAACCCGTCCGGTCCAGGGGACTTATTCGTCTTTAGGTCAGCGATCTTTTTCTTTATTTCTCCTTCAGTGAAGTCCATTGCCTCCAGCTTTTCCCCCGAGTAGGAATCCGTGGGCTGGGGAATGGGACCACACTCTTCAGTAAACACTGAAGAGAAGTAGTCGTTGAGGAGGTTAGCATTTTCTGCATCTGAATGCTTTAATGTCCCCTCCTCATTCCTCAAAGGGCCAATCGTTCGACGGATTGGTTTACGGCTGTTCACATATCCAAAAAACTCCTTGGGATTCTCTTTACAGAGTCTCGTTACTCGGAGTTCCTCAGACCGCTTAGCCGCCCTTATGCTGGACTTCACTCTCCTGGCTAGCCTCCGGTATTCGTCAAAGTCACCCGAGATCTTCGATTGCCGGTACACATTTCTCTTCTCCCTAAGCAGTTGGCCGATTTCTCGAATAAACCACTTTGGTTGAACAGACGACCGACGGGGGCATTTCAGAGGGATGAAACGCGATTGAAGACTCATGAATGTGGTTTTGAAACTGTTCCAAGAGTCTTCAACTGCCTCGCACTCTTCTAGCCTCGCGTCAGTCAGTCCCGCGCGTAGACCTGCAAAGTCTGCTCTTCTCAAATCCAGTTTCCTTGATTTACTAGTTGCAGACTCTGCCTTGGGGACTTTGACTACGAATCTAATTAGTCGGTGGTCACTGCCACCGAGCTCTTCGCCAACAGAGAGGTCCTCAACGATGTCATCCTCAGAGGTGAAAACCAAGTCGAGGATATTGTCTCCTCTCGTTGGCTCTCTCACCCATTGAGTGAGGAACTCGTTGTTCGTGAACTCCAGGAGTGGTGCGTTCTCGCCATAGGGTTCTCTGGTTTCCCAGTCAACTTGTGTGTTGAAATCACCCATGACGATACACACTCTGTCTTCGACAAGTTCTCCTAGTAGCTGGTACAGATCTCTGTCCTTTTCAACGAGTTGGGCAGGAGTTTTATAAAGCACCAGGGTCCTGTATTTGGCAGCACCTATCTCTAGGTCAACACCTAGTAGTTCATGGTCGGATACGATGTTGCAATCCGTCGAGTTGAGAGTATCCTTGACATACAACATCACACCGCCACCCTCTCTGTCTGGCCTATCTTTCTGGAAGAGCTGGTAACCGGGAATCGTGAATTCGCCTTCAAAATCTCGGCTTGAGGTTTTAATCCACGTCTCCGTTATGGCCACCATCTCAGGTTCCTCTGTTGCTACGAGGCCACGGAGCTCAAGAAACTTATTCCTGATTGACCTCGCGTTGAACAGAAGAACTTTTAGGGAGTCCCCCAGTGTAGGACTCCCTACGCTCTTCCGTTTCCCGGCTTCTTTTGTGTGGTAGTACCCCTCTTTGCCACATCTAAGAACGTCGTTCCAGGAGTGACACGGGCATACTCTCTTATGTCCGCCTTCACTCTGGGTCGGACGCTCCTCTGCGTCCGCTCTACGACATCCTGGATTAGGTTACAGAGTACAGCCTTTCCCTTGAATGAAAGGTGCACTCCGTCCCTTTGGTAAAGGTCGTTTCGACCGTAAAAGGTGCGGTAAGGGTCCAGAAAGAAGACCCCTTCCGCCGTACAGAGGTCGGACAGGCGCTGGTTCAGGGTCACGTTCCTAGAGTGAGCTGTCCGGCTAGGACCTCTTCTTGGGAGCATCCCTACAACGACCCGTTTGCGAGTTCTCAATCCACAGTCGTCCACGGCTCCCATGACCGTGTTGAGAATTTTCTCGCTGGGGCCTACTTTGCCTCCTCGGAGGTAGAGGTCATTCCCACTCACCATCAGGGCAACGACTGAATTCTCGGAGATCTGAGATTTCTCAGCCTCTACCCTGCTGTGGTGGTTTCCCCGTCCTGGCTGGCAGCATACCTCCACACTAGTGCGAAGGCGGGCCGCTAGCAGGGACCGCAAACCTTGTGCTTGGGAATCGCCCACAAGGGTAACCCTCGGACATTTCCGTGCAGCAGAGGTTTGATGCTTTCCTTGCGGAAGCGAACTCTCGGTTCCCGCTTTCTTCTCCATCTTATTTTTCTTCTTCTTTTTCTTATTCATCTTTTCCGCGCTATCTTCCTTTGTTTTTATCTTTTCTTCCTCTGCTTCAACTTTCTCTTTTTCAGCTTCTACTTTATCTTCTGTTTCAACTTTCTCTTCTTCCTGTTTCTTTCGCTTCCTTTTCTTTTTCTTTGGGGGTTTATCCGTAGCATGCGGACCTAGCTCTGGGGGTATAGTACTGCAGAAGCAGTGTTTGGTACAGGGCTTGGCGTTAGCTCTGCTATTCTCACCTGTAGCCTGCGAATCAGTCCGGCGTGTTCTAATTCGAGTCTGCTTATTTTCTCCTCCAACTTCCTGGATCTTTCCTCGGAAACCCTGCACGTTTCCTTTAGCTCCTTGATTTGGCCGTTTAAAATACAGTCGGTGCAGGAACTGGCCGGGTGGCATTTCGAAAAACACCCCTCCGGAAAGTCCACGCACCACTTATCTATGTGGCATATTGCGCACGTGTATTTTAGAGCTCCTGGTCCTTTCTTGCCGGTCATTCTGAACACTTTCTCTCTTTAAATACTTTGCGACCAATCAATGATAAAAAAGGGGGGTTGGTGAGTTCTCCCCGCGTGAGTCGCTCCCGCCTATTGATCGGAGTCGTTTCGGAGTCTTCCAGAAGGCACGCTCCATGTGCTGCTGTTCGTCCGACCGAGTCGTCAAGTCTCGGCGTGCCGTGGCTCCCAACCAAGCAGCACAGACGGTCCCCGAAGGGGCCATCGATTTCTCACCAGGTGAACAACAACGAAGCACGCCCCTTACTAAACTCCTACTAGTTCCCTTCACAACGGCCAGGATCTCGGAGCAGCGTTCAATGGATATCCCGCCCCACCAAGAGACTCGACCCAAGGCTTTTTATTGGCCTGGCAACCAACCTGGGAACAAAGGGCCGTCACCTTGGACCGATGCTACCAGAGGCACCCGTCAACGGGCACTGGGAACGGTCAATAATTACGCGCCAGGGAAGGGGTTAACGGGGCACTACCCTCATCCCATTCATCGTGCCCCAACGCCTAGGACACCTCTAGTCCTAGTCTCTCGCAACCAGTGAGCGTCGATTGGCGTTGTTTATAGAGGTTCCAAAGCCTCTCTTCTGACGCGTGAGGTAGCTGCCAGGTCCTTATATGTAGATAGAGGGAAAAAAGGGAAAGAGTGACATGATAGGAGTGGGCTTTTTTTTGTTTTTTTTTCTTTTTGTATAAGTGGGAGAGATAGGATGAAAGTAAAAAGGGAAAATGATAGAGTAGAAAAAGGAAGGAGTGACGCACTTAGTCTGGAATCTCGTTTTCGACCAAATCGACAAGGGAAGCCCTACCAGGGGTACCCAGAATAGGTACCCCCGCCGACATAGCTCGAAAAGTCAAAGGTACACACAAGCTCTCTTCCCGCGACAAGGGGGCGTCACCTCTCCCTCTACTTTCTTTATGAGAGAGAGAGAGAGAGAGAGAGAGTATTTTTTTTTTTTTTTTTTTTACTTTTATGTATGTATTTATTTAACCCCTTGCGGATACCTCATAATTTAGCACCGTCGTGATTAATTCTGGTGAATTTCTGGTAGGCATTTAGATCCCTGGTCTTTTATAAATTTATGTGTGCATTCTCTTTGGGCCGTGTGAACCGGGTTCCGCGATAGCCTTTACAATACATACATATATATATATATATATATATATACATACATATATATATATATATACATACACACATATATACATATATATATATATATCAATCACCTATTAACATTATACCCTAGCACTGCAAGTAGGAGGGCGCGCCTGTTCTCCAGGTTTTAGGTGCAGCTGAGGAGTTACCCTCTGACTACACTACACCATCCACCCTCTTGTGGGTCAGAAATCGGTAAGGAAAACTAGAATCTCATTGCCCGTCTTGCGAAGATCTCTGCTCCACTCCAAAATTTTGCCATCTTTTCCTCCTGTGATAATAGTGCCATCTTTTTGGACCAAGATGCTGAACACAGAGCCATTGTGAGCTGTTCGGACCGATCGCTCGACGCGATTTCCGCCTCTTTGCCAGATGAGGAGATTCCCGTTCGAGTCCCCGGAAATGACATTTCGGCTGTCCGTAAAGGAGATGGCGGTCACATATTTGGGTCTCTCCCGGTTCTCAAAGATCCCCACTCGCTTCGCTAGCATCCCGTTCTCGTAGACCCAAAAGGAGATCTGGTTCTTGCCGCAGGCGCTGATCGTGTTGTGGTCCAAGGGGGAGAACTCCACCGAAAGTACTTGGTCAGCTGCGCACTTGGTTTCCATAAGCTTTTATCCCCTCTCTCCTTTGGACCAGTCCCAGACGGACATGTTGTGATCGGGCGCTTCATCCACGGCAACAAGGAGTCCGCCGCCATCTGCCTTCGAGAAAGCGAGACACGCTACAGACTTCTCTATATCACTGATGCCAATGATGTGAAGGGTAGCGAGACTCACACTGTCCCATATTCTGATGTGAGGCCTGGAATCCCTTCTGTCATGGCCCGCAGATTGACCGGTGGCGATAGTCAACTTGTTTGGGTGAATGGCGAGGCACTTAATCTCGTCGGTATGTCCAAGGTAGTGTCTCTGAGATTGTTCTTCGACGTTATACAAGATCACGACTGACGCGAGGAAGTAGACGATTTCACCCGTGGGCAGTTGGAACACATTGTGGCGACAATCGCGGCCCCTGTAGCCATAGACCCATTCAAGTTTGAGCTTCCCGCCTGGGAGAGTGGAAGGCTTTTGAGGGTGATATGATTCCCTCAGATTCGACGGCACGTAAAACGTCAGCGGGCGTCCCCGTAGATACAGCTTGACGATGCCATCCTCAGTGTTGCAATAAACATCTTTCCTGTAGTAAATTCCATTGGGAAGGCCCCTGAGAGAACATAAACTGTTCTCTTTCCTCAAAATGACTCTGTTGTTGCTATCCATAATTTAATGCATTCGTCACTAAGGCAATTAAATCAAGCAAAAAGACACGCTTTTAAACAACAGGGAGAAGACGATAAATCCTCCCCTTGCGGAATACCACCCAAAAATGCCTCCTATGCACTGGCAATTTAAAAATTAAGAATTCAAAACTTCCATTAAACACTCCAATAATCAATCACTCCATTAGAGAGAGAGAGAGAGAGAGAGAGAGAGAGAGAGAGAGAGAGAGAGAGAGAGAGAGAGAGAGAGAGAGAGAGAGAGAGAGAGAGTAACAAGGAGTAACAAGGAAAGTAAGTACCTTAGGAGACCTTACGGTCCATTCAAAGAGGGTACCTTTGGACTAGCAATTGAGCGGGCACATGGCTGCTCAATTGTTTTGCGTCCATAAACGGCCACTTTTCAAGACTTTGTCTAGTCTTGACTTGAACTGGTCAACAGATTCACTGTTGACAACTTCCACTGGAAGTGCGTTCCACTTACCGCAGATACTGTAGGTGAAAAAGTTTCCACACAGATTGCGGTTGTAACGCTTCAGTTCAAGTTTGAAGCCGTGATTGCGCGTTCTGTTCTCACTCAGTGTGAAAATATCCCGGTAGTCAACATTGTCGAACCCTCGAAGTATTTTGAAGACTTCGATGAGCTGACCACGCAGTCTACGGGTTTCCAGTGAGAACAGATCTAACTCCCTTAGTCTATCTTCATAACTTTTATGTCGGATAGAGGGAATCAGCTTGGTTGCCCTGGCTTGTACGCGTTCCAATCTCGCGATGTCCTTTCGCAATGAAGGACTCCAAAATTGTACGGCATACTCCAGGTGCGGTCGGACAAGTGAGTTGTACAGGCACAGTACAATCTCCTGGTTCCGATAACCAAACTGGCGCTTAATATAGCCTAGCATCCTTTGGGCCTTTTTCTCCGCCTCAATGCACTGTTTCGAGAACTTGAGGTCACTAGTGATTGTTACACCCAAGTCCTTCTCAGTGTCGGTGGATTCAATAGCAGTGCCCTTAAGGATATACTGAGATTGGGGGTTTCTGTGGCCGATATGCATCACTTTGCATTTCCCCACGTTAAAAGGCATTTGCCACGTGTCCGACCACTCCCCAATCTTCCCAAGATCTTCCTGCAGGCGGGCAGTATTTCCATCCTTTGCAACGTTCATACCAAGCTTGGTATCGTCGGCAAATTTGGAAATCTTCGCAACCATGTCACCGTCCATGTCGTTGACGTAGATGATAAATAGTAGTGGTCCCAGGACAGAACCTTGAGGCACCCCGCTAGTAACGGGCACCCACTCAGAAGACTGTCCATTTACCACCACCCGTTGCCGTCTGCCACTTAGCCAGTTCTCGATCCAGCCGGCTACCTTTCCGTCTATGCCAAGCGCTCGCACTTTCCGGAGAAGGCGGCGGTGTGGTACCTTATCAAAGGCTTTCTGAAAGTCTAGGTAGACCACATCCACCGCCTTGTCCCGATCGTGCTCACTGAAAACGAAGTGGAAGAATTCCACAAGGTTCGTCAGGCATGACCGTTGCCTTCGGAAGCCGTGCTGGGAACTCCTCAGTAGCAGGTTTGACTCTAAATACGACGTCACTTTGTCCACCATGATGCTTTCCATGAGTTTACCGACTATCGAAGTCAGACTGATAGGTCGGTAGTTCGACGGTTGGTTACGGTCTCCTTTCTTGAAGATAGGAGTCACCTCCGCCTCACGCCAGTCTCTAGGAACGCATCCGGTCCGGATTGACATGTTAAAGATAGCGCACAGATGTCGTGATACTTCATCGCACACTTCCTTCAACACTTTAGGTAGAAACCCGTCCGGTCCAGGGGACTTATTCGTCTTTAGGTCAGCGAGTAGGAATCCGTGGGCTGGGGAATGGGACCACACTCTTCAGTAAACACTGAAGAGAAGTAGTCGTTGAGGAGGTTAGCATTTTCTGCATCTGAATGCTTTAATGTTCCCTCCTCATTCCTCAAAGGGCCAATCGTTCGACGGATTGGTTTACGGCTGTTCACATATCCAAAAAACTCCTTGGGATTCTCTTTACAGAGTCTCGCCACTCGGAGTTCCTCAGACCGCTTAGCCGCCCTTATGCTGGACTTCACTCTCCTGGCTAGCCTCCGGTATTCGTCAAAGTCACTCGAGATCTTCGATTGCCGGTACACATTTCTCTTCTCCCTAAGCAGTTGGCCGATTTCTCGATTAAACCACTTAGGTTGAACAGAAGACAGACGGGGGCATTTCAGAGGGATGAAACGCGATTGAAGACTCATGAATGTGGTTTTGAAACTATTCCACGAGTCTTCAACGGCATCGCACACTTCTAGCCTCACGTCAGTCAGTCCAGCTCGAAGGCTTGCAAAGTCTGCTCTTCTCAAGTCAAGTTTCTTTAATTGACTGGCAACAGACCTTACCTTCGGGATCTTGACGCTAAATCTAACTAGCTGGTGATCACTGCCACCGAGCTCTTCGCCTACAGAGATATCCTCAACGATATCATCCTCAGAGGTGAAGACCAAGTCGAGGATATTGTCTCCTCTCGTCGGTTCTCTGACCCATTGAGTGAGGAACTCGTTGTTGGCGAACTCCAGGAGTAGCGCGCTCTCGCCACAGGCTGCTCTGGTTTCCCAGTCAACTTGGCTGTTGAAATCGCCCATAACGATGCACACTCTGCCTTGAACCAGCTCACCCAGCAGCTGGTACAGTTCCCTGTCCTTCTCAACAGGTTGGGAAGGGGGTCTGTAAAGCAGCAGGGTCCTGTATTTGGCAGGACCGATCTCTAGGTCAACGCCTAGGAGCTCGTGGTCGGATATAACGTTGGAGTTCGTAGATTTGATTGTATCCTTGACATACAACATTACACCGCCACCCTCTCTGTCTGGCCTATCTTTGTGGAAGAGTTGGTAGCCAGGAACCGTGAATTCGCCTTCAAAGTCTCGGTTTGACGTTTTTATCCACGATTCTGTTATGGCTACCATTTCGGGTTCTTCCGTCGCTACGAGGCCACAGAGCTCAGGAAACTTGTTCCTGATTGACCTCGCATTGAACAGAAGAACCTTCAGGGAGTCCCCTAATGTAGGACCCCCTATACTCTTCCGTTTCCCGGCTTCTTGTTTGTCGTGGTGGCACCATTTTTAACAACCTCCGAGAAGGTTGTTTGGGGAGTGACTCGGGCGTACTGGCGTACGTCCGCCTTCCCAATCGGCCGGACACTCCTTTGGGTGCGCTCCACGACATCCTAGGATGAGGTTGGCTAGGAACGCCTTGCCCTTAAAGGAGAGGTGCACCCCGTCCCTTTGGTAGAGGTCTTTTCTACCATAAGAGAGAGAGAGAGAGAGAGAGAGAGAGAGAGAGAGAGAGAGAGAGAGAGAGAGAGAGAGAGAGAGAGAGAGAGAGAGAGAGAGTCACAAGGAGTCACAAGGAAAAGAAGTACCCTAGAAGACCTTACGGTCCATACGAGAGGGTACTTGTTACGAGTCAGGGACTCGTGAGCCTGTCAGCGAACCAGGACTTTATCCAGGCGCCTTTTGAACTGCTCCACAGAGTCGCTGTTCACGACTTCTGGCGGAAGCGCGTTCCACTCGTTGCAGATACTGTAACTGAAGAAGTTCCCGCATCTGTCCCGGTGATAACGCGGCAGCTCAATTTTGTAGCCGTGGTTTCTCGTTACGCCCTCGCTTAGTTGGAACATGTCCCCGTTGCCTACGTGGTCAATACCTCAGAGGATTTTGAAGACCTCGATTAATTGACCGCGCCGTCTTCGGGTTTCCAGTGAGAAGAGGTTTAGTTCTTCTAGGCGGGCTTCGTAACTTTTGTGCCTGATCGAGGGGATCAGTTTGGTCGCCCTGGCTTGTACTCGCTCCAGTCGGGCGATGTCCTTCCGAAGGGATGGACTCCAAAACTGGACTGCGTACTCCAGGTGAGGTTCGGACCAGGGAATTAAAGAGAGTGAGAACGATTTCCCTGTTCCGATACCCAAACTGTCGCTTGATATACCCCAAGATTCTCTGGGCTTTCTTCTCCGCCTCGATGCACTGCTTGGAAAACTTGAGGTCGCTGGTGATCACGACTCCCAAGTCTTTTTCCATGTCTGTGCTCTCGAGCGCCGAGTTTTTGAGGCTGTAGACGGCTTGGGGATTTCTGTGGCCAATGTGCATCACCTTGCACTTTTCGACATTGAACGGCATTTGCCATTTGTCTGACCACTCCCCGAGTTTCCTCAAGTCGGCTTGGAGTCTCTCGACGTTTTCCGCGTCTGCCACGTTCATACCTAGTTTGGTATCGTCGGCAAATTTGGAAATCCTCGCAGTTATGCCATCATCTATGTCGTTTACATAGATGATGAAGAGTAGGGGGCCCAGCACGGAGCCTTGGGGAACGCCGCTTGTTACCGGTAGCCAACCGGACTTTTGCCCGTTCACCACTACTCGCTGCCTTCGACTATGCAGCCAGTTTTCGATCCAGTCACCTACAGCTCCGGCGATGCCTAGCGCTCGAACCTTTTTCAGCAATCGGCGGTGGGGCACCTTGTCGAAGGCCTTCTTCAAGTCGAGGTAGATGACATCCACCGCCTTCTCCCGGTCATGTTCGCTGAACACGAAGTGGAAGAATTCCAAAAGGTTCGTTAGGCATGACCTGTGCCGCCGGAACCCGTGTTGGGAATTCCTCAATAGGTGGTTGGACTCGACGTGCTGCGTTATTTTGTCAACCAAGATACTTTCCATCAATTTTCCTACTACCGACGTCAGGCTGATCGGCCGGTAGTTAGATGGCTCGCTCGCGTTACCCTTTTTGAATATGGGGGTGACTTCCGCGTCTCGCCAGTCCTTTGGCACGCATCCAGTCTCGAGCGATTTCCTGAAGATCGAGCAGAGATGTGGGGAGACCTCATCTCGCACTTCCTTCAGCACCCGTGGTAAGAAGCCATCGGGCCCTGGCGACTTGTAGCGGTTCAAAGCGTCGATCTTTGAACGCACTGTCGTCTCTTCGAAGTGAAATCTCTCCCATTGCTCTGAGCCTTCGTACTTGTCACGAGGCTCAGGGGTGGTGTCCTTCTCCTCAGTGAAAACTGACGAGAAGTACTTGTTGAGGATGGTCGCATTTGCTTCGTCACTGAGCTCTAGCTCACCATCCTCTTTCACCAAGGGACCGATCCGTCTACGTGTCGGCTTACGGCTGTTTACGTATCCGAAGAATTCCTTGGGGCTCTCTTTGCAGAGTCTCGCCACACGGACTTCTTCGGCGCGTTTCGCCACCCTTATCATGGACTTGACACTTCGGCATAGACTTTTGTAGTGCTCGAATTCTCCAGTGTTCTTCGCTTGGCGATAGGCGGTTTTTCTCTTCCGTAGGGTTCTCCCGATTTCGGGGGTGAACCACTTGAGTTGAGTAGCTCCGACTCGGCCGCGTTCTGATGGAATGAATCGTGACTGCAGGGCCATGAATGAGTTTTTGAAATTCTTCCATGGTTGCTCGACGTTGTCACTATCTACCACCTCTATCGCTGCCACGCCAGCACGAAGTCCCACGAAATTTGCCTTTCTGAAGTTCAGCTTGGCTGCAGCACGAGCTACTGCTTCGCGAGCTGGGACTCGAATGCAGAACCTGCTGAGGCGGTGGTCGCTGCCACCTAGCTCCTCATCTACACTAACTTCCTCAATGATGTCATCCTCGGATGTGAGAACTAGGTCGAGGATGTTTGCACCTCGTGTTGGTTCTCTCACCCATTGAGTGAAGAATCCTTCATTTACGAAGTTAAGGAGCCGTATGTTGTCGATGCGGGTTTCTTTGGTTGCCCAGTCAACGTGAGTGTTGAAGTCCCCCATGACGATACTCACCCTGCCTTCAGTTAACTGATTCAGTTGATTATAGAGGTCCCTGTCTTGATCCTCCGTCGAGGATGGGGGTCTATAAACTGTAACAGTCCTGTACTTGGTGGTACCCAGCTCCAAGTCCACGCATAGGACTTCTTGGTGGGCGGTGGTGGTGCTGCTCGTTGCCGTGAATACACTTCTCACGTACACCACCACTCCGCCCCCCTCCTTCGCCAGCCGGTCTTTGTGGAAGATCTGGTAGCCCGGGATTGCGAATTCGCCCTCAAAGTCACGAACAGAGGTTCGAATCCACGACTCCGTGATGGCCACCAGATCTGGTTCTTCCGTTGCTACGAGGGCCACTAATTCCAGAAACTTGTTCCGGATGGACCTCGCGTTGAACAGAAGAACCTTAAGGGAGTTCCCGGCTGGTGGTCTCCCTAAGTTCGACCGTTTCCCGCCGCCTTTGGCTTGGCGGCAGGAACGGTCCTCCTTTCCCGAACAGACCGGACGCAGCGGTTAACCGTCTCCTGGATGAGGTTAGCCAGCATGGCTTTTCCCTTCATCGATAGGTGGGCTCCGTCCCTTTGGTAGAGGTCGTTCCTACCAAAGAACGTCCGGAAAGGGTCCGCGAAGAAGACCCCTTCAGCTGTACAGAGGTCTCTCAACCTCTGGTTTACCAGCTCATTGCGACGGTATGTAATGGGGTTAGGGCTCCTCCGTGGAAGGATCCCGACAACGACCCTCCTCCTCGTCTTTAGTCCGCAGTCGTCGACTGCCCCCATGACGTTCTGGAGTATTGGTTCTGTCACCCCTGCTCCCCCGTTGCGGAAGTAGAGGTCGTTGCCACTAGCCAGAATGGCAACTACTGAAGAGTCAGGAGTGGGACTCTTCTCCACCTCCTTTCTCAGTGCCTTATTACCCTTGCGGGGCAGGCACTTGACCTCCACTTTCTTTTGGAGCCGTGCTCGCAGGAACGGTTCTAGTCCTCGAGCCTGAGAGTCACCATAGACAGTGACCTCCGGTTTCTTGGACGCTTTCTCCTTCTTCCTCTCCACCTTCTTCCAGCCATCTGCCTTCGTGCTCTTTTCCTTCTCTTTCGTGTTAACAGCTTCGCTCTCTTCTTTTTTCTTCTTTTCAATCTTCTCTTCTTCCCTTCTCTGCTTCCTTCTATTCTTCTTCCTTTCTTGCTTCTTTCGCTTTCTCTCCTTTTTCTCATCTTCTGTGATGGGAGTTTTGGGGGGTTTCTTAACGGCGGCTGCGTAGCTGCCATCATTGTCCCCTCCACTACCCTCAGCGGTCTTCTCCTCAGCCGTAGCGCTCGAGTCGTCACTCGAGTGCTTGAGGTCGAGTGCATTCTTTAGGAGGGCGACTTGGCTCTTAAGGTCGGCGATCTGCCCGTTGTACCTCTCCTCCATCTGGGCGATCTCCTTCCTCCTCCTTTCCTCCGCCTGCTCGAGCTTCTCCTCCAGAACGCGGAAGAGGCATCTGCTCGTTGGAGCGATGTCCCTGAAGTTGCCTTCCGGGAAGTCGATACACCAGCGTGTGCTTTCGCATTTTGGGCATTCGCTTTTTAGTGTTTGAGCGCCAATCATTATTGTTATCATTTGTAGACCACTTGTTGAAAAAATTTTGGGGGGTGGTGATTTATCCTCGCGCGAGTCGCTCCCGCCTACCCTTCCTTCAGCTTTGGGACTTTTGGAGTGCAATCCGCTTTGGCGTTGCCGTCCAGCTAGTAGCGACTAAACTGTCGAGCCCTGGGCACCGTGGCTCCCAACCAGGCGAATGCACAGGGAGACAACAGTTTCATGCACCTTACTAACTCTTAATGACTGAAGTCGGAGCGGCCAGGATCTCTGGCGAGCGGTCAAGGGATATCGTGCTCGCTTTGAGAGACTCTACCCGGGGCTTTTAGTTGGCCTGGCAGCCAACCTGGTAACAAGGACCCGTCACCTCGGGTCGGTGCAACCACTGACACTAAGGAACGGTCACAGGGAGCTGGTCAGGCAATTGCACGTTAGGAGAAGGCTTAACGGGGCACTTAGCTCATCTCCATTAATCGCGCCCCGGCGCCTAGGATCCCTTCAGTCCTAGTCTCTCGCGACCTGTGAGCGTTAGATAGTGTTATTTATAGAGGTTCCAAAGCCTCTCTTCCCACACGGCATAAGGTAGCTGGTGAGGTCCTTACTATCAAATAGTATCGAAGTTTTTTGTTTTTTTTGTTTTGTTTTACATTTTATTTCAAGGTTGGGGATAGCGTAAGAAAAGGACGAAGTCATAGCGGCAAAGTGCCATTGAAAAATTTAGGAGGATGCAAGGAGACGCATCAAAGAAGTGATAGAGAAGTTTGACAACCATTAGTCTGGATACTACTACAGCTACCTTACTGGCATGGGTGACCCTACCGGACTAAAAGTCCCCCAGCTTAGCTAGCTTAACTCAGGCAGATCACGCAAGCTCTTTCACCGACGAAAAGGTGGTTGTGTTGAGAGAGAGAGAGAGAGAGAGAGAGAGAGAGAGAGAGAGAGAGAGAGAGAGAAAGAGAGAGAGAGAGAGAGAGAGTCACAAGGAGTCACAAGGAAAAGAAGTACCCTAGAAGACCTTACGGTCCATACGAGAGGGTACTTGTTACGAGTCAGGGACTCGTGAGCCTGTCAGCGAACCAGGACTTTATCCAGGCGCCTTTTGAACTGCTCCACAGAGTCGCTGTTCACGACTTCTGGCGGAAGCGCGTTCCACTCGTTGCAGATACTGTAACTGAAGAAGTTCCCGCATCTGTCCCGGTGATAACGCGGCAGCTCAATTTTGTAGCCGTGGTTTCTCGTTACGCCCTCGCTTAGTTGGAACATGTCCCCGTTGCCTACGTGGTCAATACCTCGGAGGATTTTGAAGACCTCGATTAATTGACCGCGCCGTCTTCGGGTTTCCAGTGAGAAGAGGTTTAGTTCTTCTAGGCGGGCTTCGTAACTTTTGTGCCTGATCGAGGGGATCAGTTTGGTCGCCCTGGCTTGTACTCGCTCCAGTCGGGCGATGTCCTTCCGAAGGGATGGACTCCAAAACTGGACTGCGTACTCCAGGTGAGGTTCGGACCAGGGAATTAAAGAGAGTGAGAACGATTTCCCTGTTCCGATACCCAAACTGTCGCTTGATATACCCCAAGATTCTCTGGGCTTTCTTCTCCGCCTCGATGCACTGCTTGGAAAACTTGAGGTCGCTGGTGATCACGACTCCCAAGTCTTTTTCCATGTCTGTGCTCTCGAGCGCCGAGTTTTTGAGGCTGTAGACGGCTTGGGGATTTCTGTGGCCAATGTGCATCACCTTGCACTTTTCGACATTGAACGGCATTTGCCATTTGTCTGACCACTCCCCGAGTTTCCTCAAGTCGGCTTGGAGTCTCTCGACGTTTTCCGCGTCTGCCACGTTCATACCTAGTTTGGTATCGTCGGCAAATTTGGAAATCCTCGCAGTTATGCCATCATCTATGTCGTTTACATAGATGATGAAGAGTAGGGGGCCCAGCACGGAGCCTTGGGGAACGCCGCTTGTTACCGGTAGCCAACCGGACTTTTGCCCGTTCACCACTACTCGCTGCCTTCGACTATGCAGCCAGTTTTCGATCCAGTCACCTACAGCTCCGGCGATGCCTAGCGCTCGAACCTTTTTCAGCAATCGGCGGTGGGGCACCTTGTCGAAGGCCTTCTTCAAGTCGAGGTAGATGACATCCACCGCCTTCTCCCGGTCGTGCTCGCTGAACACGAAGTGGAAGAATTCCAAAAGGTTCGTTAGGCATGACCTGTGCCGCCGGAACCCGTGTTGGGAATTCCTCAATAGGTGGTTGGACTCGACGTGCTGCGTTATTTCGTCAACCAGGATACTTTCCATCAATTTTCCTACTACCGACGTCAGGCTGATCGGCCGGTAGTTAGATGGCTCGCTCGCGTTACCCTTTTTGAATATGGGGGTGACTTCCGCGTCTCGCCAGTCCTTTGGCACGCATCCAGTCTCGAGCGATTTCCTGAAGATCGAGCAGAGATGTGGGGAGACCTCATCTCGCACTTCCTTCAGCACCCGTGGTAAGAAGCCATCGGGCCCTGGCGACTTGTAGCGGTTCAAAGCGTCGATCTTTGAACGCACTGTCGTCTCTTCGAAGTGAAATCTCTCCAATTGCTCTGAGCCTTCGTACTTGTCGCGAGGCTCAGGGGTGGTGTCCTTCTCCTCAGTGAAAACTGACGAGAAGTACTTGTTGAGGATGGTCGCATTCGCTTCGTCACTGAGCTCTAGCTCACCATCCTCTTTCACCAAGGGACCGATCCGTCTACGTGTCGGCTTACGGCTGTTTACGTATCCGAAGAATTCCTTGGGGCTCTCTTTGCAGAGTCTCGCCACACGGACTTCTTCGGCGCGTTTCGCCACCCTTATCATGGACTTGACACTTCGGCATAGACTTCTGTAGTGCTCGAATTCTCCAGTGTTCTTCGCTTGGCGATAGGCGGTTTTTCTCTTCCGTAGGGTTCTCCCGATTTCGGGGGTGAACCACTTGGGTTGAGTAGCTCCGACTCGGCCGCGTTCTGATGGAATGAATCGTGACTGCAGGGCCATGAATGAGTTTTTGAAATTCTTCCATGGTTGCTCGACGTTGTCACTATCTTCCACCTCTATCGCTGCCACGCCAGCACGAAGTCCCGCGAAATTTGCCTTTCTGAAGTTCAGCTTGGCTGCAGCACGAGCTACTGCTTCGTGAGCTGGGACTCGAATGCAGAACCTGATGAGGCGGTGGTCGCTGCCACCTAGCTCCTCATCTACACTAACTTCCTCAATGATGTCATCCTCGGATGTGAGAACTAGGTCGAGGATGTTTGCACCTCGTGTTGGTTCTCTCACCCATTGAGTGAAGAATCCTTCATTTACGAAGTTAAGGAGCCGTATGTTGTCGATGCGGGTTTCTCTGGTTGCCCAGTCAACGTGAGTGTTGAAGTCCCCCATGACGATACTCACCCTGCCTTCAGTTAACTGATTCAGTTGATTATAGAGGTCCCTGTCTTGATCCTCCGTCGAGGATGGGGGTCTATAAACTGTAACAGTCCTGTACTTGGTGGTATCCAGCTCCAAGTCCACGCATAGGACTTCTTGGTGGGCGGTGGTGTTGCTGCTCGTTGCCGTGAATACACTTCTCACGTACACCACCACTCCGCCCCCCTCCTTCGCCAGCCGGTCTTTGTGGAAGATCTGGTAGCCCGGGATTGCGAATTCGCCCTCAAAGTCACGAACAGAGGTTCGAATCCACGACTCCGTGATGGCCACCAGATCTGGTTCTTCCGTTGCTACGAGGGCCACTAATTCCAGAAACTTGTTCCGGATGGACCTCGCGTTGAACAGAAGAACCTTAAGGGAGTTCCCGGCTGGTGGTCTCCCTAAGTTCGACCGTTTCCCGCCGCCTTTGGCTTGGCGGCAGGAACGGTCCTCCTTTCCCAAACAGACCGGACGCAGCGGTTAACCGTCTCCTGGATGAGGTTAGCCAGCATGGCTTTTCCCTTCATCGATAGGTGGGCTCCGTCCCTTTGGTAGAGGTCGTTTCTACCAAATAACGTCCGGAAAGGGTCCGCGAAGAAGACCCCTTCAGCTGTACAGAGGTCTCTCAACCTCTGGTTTACCAGCTCATTGCGACGGTATGTAATGGGGTTAGGGCTCCTCCGTGGAAGGATCCCGACAACGACCCTCCTCCTCGTCTTTAGTCCGCAGTCGTCGACTGCCCCCATGACGTTCTGGAGTATTGCTTCTGTCTCCCCTGCTCCCCCGTTGCGGAAGTAGAGGTCGTTGCCACTAGCCAGAATGGCAACTACTGAAGAGTCAGGAGTGGGACTCTTCTCCACCTCCTTTCTCAGTGCCTTATTACCCTTGCCGGGCAGGCACTTGACCTCCACTTTCTTTTGGAGCCGTGCTCGCAGGAACGGTTCTAGTCCTCGAGCCTGAGAGTCACCATAGACAGTGACCTCCGGTTTCTTAGACGCTTTCTCTTTCTTCCTCTCCACCTTCTTCCAGCCATCTGCCTTCGTGCTCTTTTCCTTCTCTTTCGTGTTAACAGCTTCGCTCTCTTCTTTTTTCTTCTTTTCAATCTTCTCTTCTTCCCTGTTCTGCTTCCTTCTATTCTTCTTCCTTTCTTGCTTCTTTCGCTTTCTCTCCTTTTTCTCATCTTCTGTGATGGGAGTTTTGGGGGGTTTCTTGACGGCTGCTGCGTAGCTGCCATCATTGTCCCCTCCACTACCCTCAGCGGTCTTCTCCTCAGTCGTAGCGCTCGAGTCGTCACTCGAGTGCTTGAGGTCGAGTGCATTCTTTAGGAGGGCGACCTGGCTCTTAAGGTCGGCGATCTGCCCGGTGTACCTCTCCTCCATCTGGGCAATCTCCTTCCTCCTCCTTTCCTCCGCCTGCTCGAGCTTCTCCTCCAGAACGCAGAAGAGAGAGAGAGAGAGAGAGAGAGAGAGAGAGAGAGAGAGAGAGAGAGTTACATAGAGTTACATAGATACACAGATCACACGGGCCTTACGGCCCAGACTAAGGTGATCTGGCCTTAAATCTACTGCCACTTACACATAGAATAGTAGAAGTAAAGGATAGAAAAGTTTTAGGCTCTCCCCACCCTCCACTCCCTCCGGCAAAAGCCGTACATGAAATAATTTGGGAAAAGTACCTTGCAGGTGTAAGAAGACAGTACCTGAAGGAAATTTGCATTGAATAGTAATTAAATGAAATGAATATGAAAACCACTTACATAAACCTGAAAGAGTTATATTTTTGTAATATTATTTTATTGTAATATTATTATTTTTTTGTAATATTATTATTTTATTTTATGCTAAACAATTCCAATATTTGTTAAGTGTTTGTCTAATCTCATTTTAAATGAATCTATAGTTCTGCTGTCCACTACCTCGTTTGGCAAATTATTCCAATCATTAATAATCGAGTAAGTGAAGAAGTTTTTTATTACATCCATAGTGGCTCTTTTACCCTGAAGTTTTGAATCATGTCCACGGGTGGGACACTCCCCTGTCAGTGTGAACAAGTTATTGGCATTAACGTTGTTAAATCCTTTAAGTATTTTGAAGCACTCTATAAGCTGCCCCCTTAGTCTTCGTTTTCTGACGGAAAATAGATTGAGTTTTTTTAGCCTCTCGTGGTAAGGTTTGTTACGTACTGACGGGATAAGTTTTGTCGCTCTGTGTTGTACAGCTTCTAATTTATCTGTCTTTTATTAAGTAAGGGGCCCAGAACTGTACAGCGTATTCGAGATGGGGCCTGACAATACTTTTATATAGTGGCATAATTATCTCCTCGCTTTTATAAGTAAAGTTTCTTTTTATAAATCCTAGTGCTATGTTAGCTTTGTTTGCAGCAGCTGCGCATTGGTTTGATGTTTTTAAGTTTTCTGTAATTATTACTCCTAAATCTTTAACCTGCGGGGTTGTGTTTATTAAGCCGCCTTGCATTATATAGGTGTATTTTTTGTTTTTTGTTCCGCACTGAAGGATTTGGCATTTGTCGATATTAAATGGCATTTGCCATTTCTCAGACCATTCGGTAATTTTATTTATATCAGCCTGCAGGCTAGCCCTGTCATCTTCGCATAGTACTGAGTTACCTATTTTCGTGTCATCTGCAAATTTAGATATGATATTATTTATTCCAACGTCTATGTCATTGATGTATATAGTAAATAAAATAGGCCCCAGGACTGATCCCTGGGGAACACCGCTGGTAACAGATACCCAGTCCGATTCCACGCCATTTATTATCACTCTCTGCTTCCTGTTTTTTAACCAGCTACTAATCCATCCGTATATATTACCGTTAATTCCTAGCGTACGCAATCTGTTCATGAGTTTCTGATGGGGAATTTTGTCAAATGCCTTTTTGAAATCTAGGTAAATTATATCTAATGATTTAGTATCGTTATATAGGTTGAAAAGGTTATGGTAAAAGTCAATTAGGTTTGTTAAGCACGATCTCTTAGACCTAAAACCATGCTGGCTATCACGTATAAGGTTATTGTTTTCGAGGAACTCTACTAGCTTGTCTCTAATGATCGTTTCGAGCAACTTTCCAACTATTGAGGTTAAGCTAATGGGTCTGTAATTACTGGCCTGGTTTTTACATCCCTTCTTAAAGATAGGTGTGACGTTAGCTTTCCTCCAATCATCAGGGACGACCCCATGCTCGAGAGATTTGTTAAAAATGAGAGCAAGTGACTCTGCTAACTCATTATGGACATGTTTTAAGATTCTAGGGTAAAATTTATCAGGACCAGGAGTCTTGTACGAGTTCATTTTCTTTAATTTATCAATTACTAGTTGCGGATTTACTTCCAGGCTCCTTAGTGATGGGTGTCTGACCTGTATAGACTCGTTGTTATCGTTATTAGTATATCCTAAGGTGAAGACTGAACTAAAAAACTCGTTTAAGATATTAGCCATACCCATATCATCTGAAATAATTTCACCCAACTGGTTTTTCAAGGGGCCAATCCCGCTTCTCATTTGCCTATTTCTATTGATATAAGTATAGAAGTGTTTGGGATTAGTGGTGCTTGCTTTTGCTCTCTCGATTTCGTATTGACGTTTCTTTGATCTTATGAGTGTTTTAACCTTTCTTCTGCTAGTGTTATATTGTTGGTTAACTTGATAGCTTCTATTGTGTTTTAATAATGTGTGGAGACGGTTCCTATCTCTAATTGCTCGTTTGATGTCATTATTAAACCACGGCGGATTGCCTCTATTCGCGTTACTATTCCTTGTCTTAAGAGGAACATGGTTTTCTTGGGCTATAAAAAATAGTTCTTTAAATTTATTCCAAAGTTGATTTACATCTTCTATTTCTATCAGCTGCTCGTGAATATTTCCCAGGGCTTCTTTGAGGCCCTCTAAGTTAGCTTTACTGTAGTCTGGTACTTTTGAATAGTTATTGGTAGTTGAATACCTGGCATTTAGATCAAAGCGGATTAGTTTATGGTCACATGTACCTATATGTTCCGCTACGGCCAGAGTTGATATTAAATTTTCCTGGGATGCAATAACTAGGTCTAGTATATTATTTCCTCTGGTTGGCTCCCTTACGCATTGGTGTAAATAATTAGTATCGATAAAATTTGTCATTAATTTTTCTTGTTGGCTAGTCCCTATATTCAAGTCCCAGCAGATATTAGGTAAATTAAAATCTCCCAGTAATAGCGTTTGTTCCTCCTGTAATGTTTCTTGCAAGATTCTATATATTTCCAGGTCCTCATTAACGGTAGTATTTGGGCGACGGTAAACAGTGCTTATGTTTATTTTAAAATCTCGTAAATGTAGTTTAACACAGATCAGCTCCACTTCATTATTTGTAAGTTCTACCTCCGTTACTTTTAATTCTGATCTTATATATAGTCCCACTCCTCCTCCTGTTTTTGTAAAATAATCTATAGCCTTCTAGCATGTATTCACATAATAAGTCTTTTATGCCAATTTGTAGATGGGTCTCAGTTAAGGCTATGATGTCAACCTCTTCCGTTGCTATAGACATTTAAGTTCTGTAATATGTTTTCTAAGGCTACGTGCATTAAAAGTTATTATTTTGATTGTACTGATTTCTTTTGAAGGTGAGCGGGTGAGACTATTCATTAGTTTCCCTGTCTGTGGGTGGGGGTGGGGGTCAGGGCCGGGGGGGATCGGGGAGGGGAGGCAGCTGCTTGAGCGTAGCCACGGGGATTAAAGGGATTTGCAACAGGGCGAGGAGTGACATGGAAATTAAATGGGTTGTCGGTAGGGCGAGGAGTTACATGGAAATTAAATGGGTTTGGAGGTGTGGCTTGGGAGGGCGTATTGGTCATCTGGGTTGGGTTAGCTAGGTTTGAGGGGGTCCCTACCCTGTGCCTTCGGTCAGGTGAGGCAGGGGAAACCCGTTCTGTGGCAGGTGTGGGAGGGTTATTTGTTTGACTCTGGCATCTCTTATGTATATTATATACAGCGTTGTTTAGCAATTTACTCATTAACTGTACTCCTGCTTGTGACAAATGGATACCATCTCTGTTTGTTAGCCAAGGCTTATTATGGAAGCTACTCCATGTGTCGTTATATAACACATGTTCTTTCTCACACATTTCTTTTAGAGATTCATTGATTCCTAGAGCTCTGATGTTACTGTAGTGATTGTTGGCTCTCATACGTGGCAGTATTCCATTAACTATGCATTTATTTGTCTTGGATCTCATTTCTTTTATTAGCTTGTTATACTTAGCTAGTATTTCCCTACTTGTGGCTTTACCACCGTCATATGCATCGTTACTACCCACGTTAACTAGTAAGCATGAACTCCTGGGGACTTTTGCTTTCTTAAGGTCTTCAGTAATTATGTCTAAAGTACCACCTGGTATTACCTTGACCATTCTGTTCTTCCTTTCCATGGCAAATGCTACACCCTGACCCCTTAAAAGTGAGTCAGACAAGACATAGGTGTTAACTTCATTGCTGCTGGATTTCCTAACCTGCTTATCTCCGTTATGCGACTTTA
The DNA here is from genome assembly GCA_963969495.1 of Ceratothoa steindachneri. NCBI lineage: Eukaryota > Metazoa > Arthropoda > Malacostraca > Isopoda > Cymothoidae > Ceratothoa > Ceratothoa steindachneri. The sequence goes on along the minus strand of CAXAKS010000213.1, from coordinate 1,434 downwards.
CCCTTAAGGAGCTTGTCTCACCTATAGCAGCGAACCTGTTCGCCAGAGTGATTGTTGGGGGAGAGAGAGAGAGAGAGAGAGAGAGAGAGAGAGAAAGAGAGAGAGAGAGAGAGAGAGAGAGAGAGAGAGAGAGAGAGAGAGAGAGAGAGAGAGTGTGTTACAAGGAGTTACAGGGAGTTACAAGGAAAGAAGGTACCCTAGGAGACCTTACGGTCCATTCAAAGAGGGTACCTTGGGACTAGCAATCGAGCGGGCACATGGCTGCTCAATTGTTTTGCGTCCCTAAACGGCCACTTTTCAAGACTTTGTCTAGTCTTGACTTGAACTGGTCAACAGATTCACTGTTGACAACTTCCACTGGAAGTGCGTTCCACTTACCGCAGATACTGTAGATGAAAAAGTTTCCACACAGATTGCGGTTGTAACGCTTCAGTTCAAGTTTGAAGCCGTGATTGCGCGTTCTGTTCTCACTCAGTGTGAAAATATCCCGGTAGTCAACATTGTCGAACCCTCGAAGTATTTTGAAAACTTCGATGAGCTGACCACGCAGTCTACGGGTTTCCAGTGAGAACAGATCTAACTCCCTTAGTCTATCCTCATAACTTTTATGTCGGATAGAGGGAATCAGCTTGGTTGCCCTGGCTTGTACGCGTTCCAATCTCGCGATGTCCTTTCGCAATGAAGGACTCCAAAATTGTACGGCATACTCCAGGTGCGGTCGGACAAGTGAGTTGTACAGGCACAGTACAATCTCCTGGTTCCGATAACCAAACTGGCGCTTAATATAGCCTAGCATCCTTTGGGCCTTTTTCTCCGCCTCAATGCACTGTTTCGAGAACTTGAGGTCACTAGTGATTGTTACACCCAAGTCCTTCTCAGTGTCGGTGGATTCAATAGCAGTGCCCTTAAGGATATACTGAGATTGGGGGTTTCTGTGGCCGATATGCATCACTTTGCATTTTCCCACGTTAAAAGGCATTTGCCACGTGTCCGACCACTCCCCAATCTTCCCAAGATCTTCCTGCAGGCGGGCAGTATTTCCATCCTTTGCAACGTTCATACCAAGCTTGGTATCGTCGGCAAATTTGGAAATCTTGGCAACCATGTCACCGTCCATGTCGTTGACGTAGATGATGAATAGTAGTGGTCCCAGGACAGAACCTTGAGGCACCCCGCTAGTAACGGGCACCCACTCAGAAGACTGTCCATTTACCACCACCCGTTGCCGTCTGCCACTTAGCCAGTTCTCGATCCAGCCGGCTACCTTTCCGTCTATGCCAAGCGCTCGCACTTTCCGGAGAAGGCGGCGGTGTGGTACCTTATCAAAGGCTTTCTGAAAGTCTAGGTAGACCACATCCACCGCCTTGTCCCGATCGTGCTCACTGAAAACGAAGTGGAAGAATTCCACAAGGTTCGTCAGGCATGACCGTTGCC
>CAXAKS010000212.1:2500-12500 GCA_963969495.1 Ceratothoa steindachneri | reverse complement strand
CCATCAAGTAGCGATGCGTCACACGAGTGTGTCCGATTCGAAGACGACAGAAAGCAACCTGAAGCCGCCACGGCATTGGGGGATAGGTCCATGGGAACAGTCGCGGCGCAATGGCACGCAACTTTAAGTTCCCTTCGACCGTCTCCCATCTTCTTTGCCAAGCAGTCCGAAGAACTGCCCGTATTCCTGCCATGTAGTCGGTGTGAGGAAGAGCGAAACGCTGGTCCGGGCGCAGAGTCCTCGCGGACCCTTTGGCGCCCTCATTCCCCGCAATTCCTACATGTCCAGGAACCCAGCAGAAGATAATCTCAACATACGCCCGGCTCGCCAACACCGTGGCGTCACGGATATCGCGAACCAGGGGATGCGGAGATTCCAATGCGCTGAGAGCACTCAGGGCGCTTTGTGAGTCGCTATAGACCACAATCCGGTCTCCGAACCGGGCACGTCGAGTAATCTCGCGTACCGAGTGGTGTATTGCCACCAGCTCGGCCGTGAAGGCAGACGCAGCGCCTGGCAGAGCCCCGCTGACTTCAAACAGAGGGGATACGGCGTGGAAGCCGACCCCCTCTTCGGAATGGAGCCATCCGTATACACTGGCACGGTTCCAGCGTGACACGTTGTGTGCTCCAAAAAGGTCGAACGCAATATACTCCCGGCGCCGTACAAGCTTTGGGAGCAGAGGCGTGGCGACAAATAGCCAAATGTGGTACCCTCCATGGTGGCGTCCTGGGCAGAACCAGGGGTGCCCTAAACCCAAAGGGCTTAGGGTATGACTGGCGTCTCTAGGCGGCATAGGCACCATCGAGATCAGCTGCGGATGCAATGAAAGCTGTTGGCGACTGAGGGAGGCGCCGGACTCGCGCGTACAGGGGAGTGATGCACTGCACGCGGCATCTCCCCAGCATCGACCAACAGGCTCTCAATGGGGCAAGTGCGGAAGGCACCGGTCGCCAGGCGAAGGCCGGTGTGGTGGATCAGATCCACCTTCCGCAATAAACGCTCGGCTGCGGATGCATAAAACTCGCATCCGTAGTCGAACTTCGAAAGAACAAATGAGCGATAAAAAAGTAAGGCAGTAGCCCTATCAGCGCCACAAGGGCTGAACGTCACGGAACGGAGAATACCCATGGCGTGGGTACAAGAGACCCTAAGGCTGCGAATATGAGCCTCCCAGGTGAGGCGTGGGTCAAATACAAGACCAAGGAAACGGTGCGATTAAACCCCTTAGGCATACCCTATTAAGAAAAAAGTATGGGTCAGGATGGAGCCGTGATGGCGGCAGAAGGGCACCACCTGTCTTGGTCAAGGAAAAGCGAAACCTGTACGCTTCGGAATAACGAGAGACGCGGTTCAATGCCCGTTGGAGTCGACGCTCTAGAGATGGCATCTGGGCCGGGCCAAAAGAGATCAAAAGGTCGTCCACGTAGAGCGTAGCGAGAACATCTTCCGGCAGCACGGAGGTGATGCCGTTGAAGCTCAGGGCAAAAAGTGTGACACTGAGGACACTTCCCTGCGGGACACCCTCTTCCTGCTCCATTGGGCTGGAGAGGGCTCCCCCCACCCGTACGAGGAATCGACGATCTGGGAAAAATTCAGATATAAAGATTGGGAGGCGTCTCGTCGCCGCCATCATGTAGAGTCTTCGTAGTGCTGTCCACGAAGGAAGGCCTCGCAGAAGGCATTTCTCAGTTAGAGTAGAGCATCCGACGTGGAGTGGATCTTGCGGAAGCCGCAGTCTGCAGAAGACAGATGGCCTCCGCTGTCCAGGTAAAAGGCTAATCTAACACTTACCAATTTCTCCATCAACTTGCACACGCAAGAGGTTAGAGAGATTGGGCGGAAACCGGCCGGAGAAGAGTGATCTCTCCCCGGTTTGATAAAAATGAGGACAGTAATCTGGGAGGAGACTCTCCACCCACCCAGGTGTTGAAGCATAGCGTACGGAAAAACGTACGGATCATAGGCGGTGTCCGCGCACGAAGCAAGATCGGAACGCAACTCACTCACAGTAAACTTGTCGTTGAAGGGTTCTCCGCCTCTGGAGGTAAAGTCCAGTCGGCGAGCTTCTGCGACATCACGACGTGCATTGAATGCTGGCGGAGCAGCATCCCGGCTAGAGAATAGGGAGAAAGAGGTCGCGAAGGATTCAGCCAAGGACGCAGGGTCCGAGATTGCGGTCCGATTCAACGGGAGGGGGGTTCTGCTAGAACTTGCCGCAAATCCTTTTGACTCGCTTCCACACCTCTGCTGGAGGGGTCTTCCCGTTAACTGAAGACACGAATGCCCACCAAGAAGAGCGGCGGGCGTGCTTCGAAATATACCGGAACCTAGCCCTAGCCCGAAGAAATTCACCGACAGTAAAATCGTTCGGGCGGTGCTTATAGCGGATGTAGGCATAGCGCTTCTGCCTCAGGGCCGTCTCACACTCAGCTAATCAACACGGGAGTGGTCGGTGTGCAAAACGGCCAGACCTTCTAGGAATAGTAGCCAGGCCCGCGGGGATGAGGTTGCCGGAGATGAACTCAACGACCTCATCGAGCGACCTAAACTCCTCGACTGAGATAAGAGAATTCCGTCATTTCCTGAAATGGAGAACAACGCGCCGGGCCAAGCACTACCGGGGAGGGCTCTCAAGCGGCAGCCGCCCATAAAATGATATTTGAATAGGAAAGTGATCACTACCATGGAAGTCATCGACCATCCCCAAATCAAAATCAGGCTGTGCATCCGGAGAGCACAGAGATAGATCAAGGCAAGAAAATGAAGCGGTTCTCGGGCAGTGATGTGTAACTCATTCACATTTAGGACACCTATCTAAAGCTCTTCGATCAGATCGGCAAGGACTTGTCTCCTGGGATTTATTGAGTAATCTCCCAAGAGAGGATGCCTGCCGTTCAGATGTCCAAGCAAGAGAAACGGCCTAAGCAACCGTGCCACGACGCAGCGGGAATCCCCCCCCCCCGTCGAAGTCAGCTGACGGTGGAATGGACGCAGAAATGATAGTATACCTCCTATCCAGGTGCAGCTGCACAGCCACTGCCTGAAAGGAGGTATCTCAAGTGAAAAGGACGGAGACTCATGCCGGGTGTAAACCGATCATCCCCCAGCCCGGCCCCCATCTCGTGGCGATGGGGTCGCAAAACGTTATACCCCGGGAGGGCGGGCAGGGGGCACGCGCCTAGCATGGTCTCCTGCAAAAACATGGCTAACGGGGAACGCGACGAGACGAGCCTCCGCAGCTCCTCCCAGTTGGCCCGGAGTCCACGGCAATTCCATTGAAGAATATGCCCTCCAGGCCAAGCTTGGAGGGCCCTCTTCAAACAGTAAACCCTTAAGGGAATGACCGTACGCTTCCCGGAGGCAGAACCCGGGGCGCTGTTGGCCGGACAAAGCGCTGAAGGCGCTGTCGCCTTCGAGGACTTATTGGGGTAGGTTGGGCTCGCCATGCGATTCTTTCGCTCCCTCCCCCACGAAACCTTAGGCGGGCATTGGGGCTTCGGAGACGGGGGGGCCCTCTTTTCGAGGATCCACCGTCTCCGAGCCACTCAGCCCACCAATAGGCGTGGGAGAAAGAGCCCAAGCTCCTTTCTTGCTGTCCTCCTTTCGGGAGACAGCTTTAGGAACCCCAGGGGTGTTGCCTCCTGTGAATCTAACGACTCGGTGGAGGCGCGTGGCCGTTTCTCCTTACGGGAAACAGTCACGCTGGGGGGGAGAGGGGGAGCCCTGGTTTTAACCGGGGCTGGGTGTGAACCCTTTGTGCCGCCAGCTTTACCAGGGGAGCGCCCGGGTTGAGTAGAGCCCGCAGAAGGGCTCCGAATGGGCGCGGAAACAACCGTGCTCGTTGGCCTGGATGGGCCAGGAGAAGAGGGGTCCTTTCTAACTATTGAGGCATATGATGTCCCGGGCAGAGCCGGGCGCGCCAGGACCAAGTCCTTAGCCTCGCGGAATGAGATTTGATCCTGGGCCTTAACGGCCAGGATTTCTTTCTCGAGGAAATATGCACCACATTGCTTCGAAGAAGCAGGGTGCAGCTCTCCGCAAATGACACACTTGGCCAAACATAATTTAGACTTATCGTGTGCGGCTTGGGAGCAATTTACACAGACTTCGGGTGATCCCGACTTTGCACGTCTACAAGATCGATTCGTATGGCCGAAGCGGTGACAGTAATTGCACCGCCGCGGAAGTGGCACGAATGCCTTCGCGCGGTAGCGGTACCAACCAGCACGCACCGACTCAGGGAGCTTGTCACAGTCAAACGTGACGAAGAGTGTAGGGGTGGGTCTCGAGGCCCCTCCCTGTTTTCTCATCACACGTTCGACCTTGACCGCCCCATGGTCGGCCAGCTCTAAGGTGATGTCCTCAATGGAGTAGTCAACGAGTTCCCTCGCATAAACTACTCCTTTCACAAAGTTCATGGTAGAGTGCGGCGTCACACTCACAGGCGTGCCATCAAGTGTCAGAAGGGAACTAATCATGGCCGCCTCGGAGGGATTCGCTGCATTTGCCAGAAGGCTCCAGTCCGAGAAACGGGTCACCTTCAGTTCTCTACCAATTGCACTAGCTAATCCTCTCCTCTGATGGATCACGTTTCCCTTAACCAACATGGTGCCATCAGTGGAGTGAATAACGAGGAATTGATTGAAGCCAGCGGGCTCGAAAACGCCAGGTAACCTTTGAATCGGGGGCCCCGATGTTATCGAGGCTCCGCAACCGGGTGCCAGAGGGGATGGATGTGCCGATCTTGGCTTGGTCGATTGTCAAAGTGGCAGCAGACCCATCCGTCCCCGTAGCCCCCACGGATGGAGAGGATCCCCGAATCTTTTTCTTCTTTTTCTTTATTGGAGAGGAGGGCGGGGAATGAACCCGCTTCTCACCTCCGCCGGAAGGAGACCCCAGGCCAGATGGAACGGCCTCAGCAAGGTCCTTCTCCGAAATGGAGAAGGTCCTGGTCGTCTAGGGGCACCGGTTAGAGGAGATCCCTCCCCTCCTTGTACTGCCTCGGAGGCCCCAGCCGTTTGCGGAGGACCTTACATAGGGGCGGATTCGGGTTCGGTGCTTGGCGCCAAGCCCGGATTCCCCCCTATGGAAGGTCCTACCGTCTGAGGCTGGGTTTCCTCAAAGACCATGTCTATCACAGGAGGGTTCTCCAGTTGGCCATCCACTCCCAGGACATCGCAGGTCCCCTTGGCACCGTCACCAGTCTTGTTTGGGGAGGCACAGGCCTTGACCCCGGCAAGGTTTAAAATTCTTGCCAGCAGGTCTTTTGAGGGAAGCGACCGAAGGGGCCTGGCTTCCCTCTCCCCCCTAAGGGGGTTTGTCCTACCGAGCCGCTTCGATGTGGACGGCTGGCTAAGGGCTGCCTGCTGGCTTTCTTGGCAGTCCCCTTGGAAAGAACAGAGGGGACTGCCGCTGGAAAGAGGGAGGTGCCCGAAAGCACCTCCACAGAAGGGGGTGAGGGGGAGTCCCCTACACCCGTAGGCGAAGGAGAGGAGTGAGCCTCTTCTCCGGTTAGAGAGATATGGAGGGTCCCCTGCGCAAGCACAGGGGAAGGGACCTCCATTTTTCGGTGGAGCTGCCCGAGGGCGGCTCCGTCGATCTACATGGGGGAATGGGGAGAGATTTGGGGGATGGGGGGTTCATACATGGGCATGTTGACCCTCTTTTTTATACGGGACGCAATAGCTCATCACCTCTCGCAGTTGTCCGCATTGCAAGAGGTGCTTACAGGCCTGGCAGAGCCAGGCGCCGCCTTTTGGGACTACCCCTCCCGCCTGGTGGCCTGGCAGTCCATCGGCATGGCGGCTCTACCTTGAACACGGCGTAAAACTGAGTGTTAAGAGGAAAGGAAAAGGGATGTGAGGAAGGTATGGGTGGGGATGAAGCAGGTTGTTAAAAACCAGCCACCCCAGACCGGAGCTCAGGGGTTAGGGAACATTGTCACCTCGCCCCTCAGCCCCGATCCAGGACGGTTGGCTTGAGAAGAAGGTGAGCACCTACCCTGTGAAATTAGAGGCTGACCAGAGAAAGTTGTGGGAGAGGTTGTATGAAAAGCAAGGAAACAAGTGTTTTGAAGGAAGGAGAAGAGGCTAAGCTGGGGTCAGACAGGGTGCTGAGTCCCGTCAGCACGGCGGCCAGGATGGCAAATCGCCGCGCCCCTTACGTAGGGCTAAGGTAGGAGTATTGGATACGCTTCACCTCGGTACGGTAATAAAATATATGTCCAGGAAGTGGGACTGGGATTACCCACTCACTAAACCTCGACACTGTGCAATGAGGAGTGTGTTAAATATTCTGTCAAGAAGCCCAAAGCCCTTCTCCCTAGTGACCACTGGGTTATCTAACCCGAATAGTAACTAGGGTTTAATAGTAATATACCCCGCTTAATATTTTAAGGTTTCTATGAAAAGACCTCACAAACGGTTGTCAGGGTAAGGTTGAAGATATAATACCCATTTAATTCGCTGCGTTATGTCACACTCTTGATACCATTCTCCGTAACCATGGTGACAGTGAACGCATTTAAATTTAAGCAACGTAATGAATTATGAAATAATTGACGATTTTCACTAAGAATGATTGTTTCATCTCACATAAGCACCCCCCCCCCCCTCCCCACACACACACTTCTCCAAGAAGAAATAAGCCTGCTGGTTCCGTTTTCGTTGGTTTTAGAAAAGGCAACGACGCCATGCGAAAGGGAGACCAAAAACGCGCGCAAATAATAAAAAAAAAGAAGAAAAGGACATTTTCCTGGGGACTAAATATTTTGTCTAAATGACTAAACAGAGCAAAATCCTGATAAGGGGTTGTAGGGAAGCTAACGTGGCTGGGTTAGATAATACTGACCAAATCACACGTCGATTCAATACGAGTCCCATGAACGAATTACTACACAAAACACGATCTGAGAGTGCGAGAAAGCACACACCCGCAATCTCCAGGCGCCCACTCGAATCCCAACAATGCACGGAAATAGCCCTCGGCCTCACGGCCACTGCAAATGCATCGTCATCTCCAGAACACAGCCTCGCTCGCCCCTCCTCCAGTAGGGAGAAATGACTCCCCCCCATCAGTAGTGGAGGGGATTCGATTCCCCGCCGCAAACGATGAGTGAAGGGCATTTATAAACGGCGCAGGATAGCCTCAATTGCCAGAGAAAAAAAGAATGACTCTATCGCAGAGCCGCCTCCTAACCAGAGGTGGAGCTGCCCAGGGGCGGCTCCGAAGATGGCAAAGGGGATACCCCTTTGTTGAAAACACTTCCCCCTGGTACCAGGTGCAGCTGGAGGTTGAGAGGAGAGCCCTAAGAGTAAGCAAAATACAAAGTAGCGCCGAGGGTAAAGCGCATCAACAACTTTTTCAGGCCCCATCTGAGAGTTCAAATCAACCCAGTGACGGGGCCTCCCCGATTTTCCCTCAGGGCTGGGAGGATGTGAGGTTCCTCCAAGTACCAAGTGTAACAGGCTACACCCCTGCGGGGGCCCGATTCCGAGAGGACACTAAGGCGCGAATAATAATAAAGTTTATAATAATAATTAGATAAACAATCACCAGTCTGAGACTTCTCACTCGCTGGAACCACAGTTGAGAGTAGGTGCTATTTTCCTAGTCGTCGTGAGGGAGGGGACATGCAGTGTAGTGAGTGTCTGTTAGGTGTACGTGTCTACACGCGCCCAAATGTGCGCGTATGGCCATAGTAGTGTTGAAAGTGCACACGTGTGTGAATAAAATAAAAGCGCAACGAGATTTGGCATTTTGCTAATCAGGCGATCACAATGGTTAAAAAGAAGCTCGCACGGAACCTCGCTGACCCACGGCGAGAGAAATTAAACCACATGGGGTGGGGTTGATCGTCAGATGGGAGGTTGATTCTGCTGAGGACGCGGAAAGGTAACCGTGGTTTAGATCCCTGTTTAATCAGTAGGTCCCAAACTGAATTAGGATGCAAGAACCCCAGCGGGGGGGAAATCCAGCACCACCGACCCGTCAATATCCCGAAATTTCGTATTGTAACACCAATTTTGTGGCGACGGCATCAATTCGCGTCGCCCCTTGCAACGGTCCATCCCTCAATAGGCCAGCAAGTCGGGTATGTTGTGAATGTGTTGAACTGTACCTGGTTCCTGGTGCCAACGAGGGCAGAAGTCCGTGAGGTGGGGCCGGTGAAGGATTTGAATGCGTTTATTTTGGGGCGATGGCCGAGTGTGTAACGTGGGAGGATGTTTCATTCGAGTCTATATCCGGGTAAATAGCGATGGGGCCGAGGGTTATGGATGGACCTAGAGATTGGATGTTGTGCAGGTGAGGGTGGCTGACTGGCTCTCTTCCTCTCCTTCTAACCCCTTCTCTCTGTGTCTGTCTCCGTCTCTATCTCCCCCCCCTCCCCCATATATATAATATATATATATATATATATATATATATATATATATATATATATATACATCCCCTTTATTAAGGCTAATCCATGTAATGTCTTGTGTTTTCGCGCACTATGGAGAACTTGCGTTCAGCGGGGATCAAGAGTGTGTTTCATGAGTCAAGACCACATGGCCGGATTATGAAATACACAAATATCACAATGACAATCAGTGGTGAGCTCGAAGACACACAGGGGCCGGTTCTCATTTGGGAGGGGAGATGAGTCCGGGTGGTAATGCGTGCTTATGCCACCAACATGCAATGGAGGAACGCTTCGTGACCCCAGGGGGGTGCACCCACTCCGCATCAGGGCTATGTGGATGAGTACCCTATATGAGACTCCAGCAGGGTTCCGAAAGAGGAGAGATTAATGGAGGGGGGGGGGATATATGTTGTGCTGCGAAGGCTGGGAGGGAAATAATAACGGTGTCGTGATTGTCCTTGTAAACGATGATGCGCGTGGAGCTCCTTACTCCCGCGGAGGATGAATAACAGCGTATCCGCCTAATGAGCGCCAACTCATGACACCGCTGAAGGCTCCATGTTCTCGCTCGCTAGGAGCGAACCCCTCGCCTTGAAGTAAGAAATTCAAGGACGTACGCTAGGCGAGCTCGGTGTGACGTCCCGCTGCGGTGCGGCGGCGGAGTGCTTTGTTTTGCATCTTGCGTAGTCGGACATTTAGTCCTGGGTGAGGGCACTCAACACCGCGCCCAAGGATGACGAGACATTCGTTCCTACCACATATCGCTTATCACTTCCTCTTCCACGACAGGTAGCACTAACCTACAGGAGACCCCCCCACAAGGGGATTACCCAAAGAGAAACACCCCATTAAAGGGGGCATCCACACCAACAGCACCCCCCCCCCATAAACGAGAGCATATTTCTGGCACTTTCTAGCGACTTTCCTCCATTCATCTCACCAGGAAACTCACAGACGATATGGGGGGGGGGGGGGGGCAAAAGCTTTATGGTTGGAGGAATATAACGTCGCAAGTCCCCCCCTCCCCCCGGTCCATCAAAGTCAGACGTCATTCTCTGACTTAAAAAAAAATATCCCTCGCATTCAATGTCAAGGACGACTCTACCCACTCCCCCAGCCAGGAAACGAAAGGGTATCCCCCTTCCTCATATATCTGCAGTAGATGACCCCCCAAATTGAGGGGGGCAGAGACAACGGTGGGTTTCATTAATTTTACCGCAAAAGGAAAGGAAATGCAGTCCGGTGACCAGAGGAAGCAAGAGAATAAATGAAAATATGAGAGAGAGAGAAGGAAAACAAAACACAAATTCAATTCAAAACAAACTCAATTAAAGATAATTAATTTTAACAAAAAGAGGCGAAGTGCCCATATTAAATTTAGCAGACAAAGAAGTGAAAAATAAATCAACAAAATTAACTAAATTCTAATAAGAAAAGGGAAGATAAATTAACATAAACGAAAAAAGGCGAAGTGGCCAAACTAAGATTTAAACTGAACAAAATAAATGAATAACTAAATATAATAAATCAAGAGATAATTAGCAGAATAAAAACCAATTGAAAGGCTTGAAAGCCACGACGGAGGAACAA